>RCWM02000025.1:2515000-2772500 GCA_003667255.2 Euschistus heros | reverse complement strand
TATTTGTTATAGAGGTATGTGAAGCTCCACAATGATGAAATACGTTCTTTGGTAGCCAGCACTGTTTTAGTCAAGGAAAATATTGAATTAACTCATCAAGAATTTTCAACTAGACCTCTCCGACTTTATGCATTATTGACAAAGACTTTTGCTTTTATGATAGAAGTCTTCAATGGAGTTGGCAATCCTATTCAACTTGAAGAGGTATCTTTTGTCGATTTAGCTGTTTTATTTATGATAATGATGATATGGTAGGTTTTGATGAATACACAGAGTTTATCAGTAGCCGTTGTTTGCAATACAGTGAAACTCCAATTATCAGGTCTCCGATTATCTGGATTGATTTGAAGAAAAAATATACATATTTTTTTTATTCATACAATTTATTTTTTAAAAGCTTATTAATAGACAAGGTAGGCTGTGGTTCGGAGTTCACGTAATATACGATAGGTACCAACCTATTAGTTTCCATGACACAATAAAATACATAGAAAAAAAATAAGCGGATGAATTCTGTGTCAGAACATCCACGATTTCCGATATGTTTAGTATGTTTAGACATGTTACATAAATATAATTTTACAAATAACCACATTTTTAATTATTAAATAAAATGCATAGTTAAAACATTACATATGTCTGCATTTTTTATTTCAATACCCTAATTCAATAGTTAATCTGATTATCCTTAGTTTTAGGTATCAGTATCAATTTTTCTAAATTAATCCTGTTAATCGGAGTTTTACTGTACTTAATTTATTTACATGGAGAATAATTAAAGATATAAAGCAATGCATGCGATTATTACATATTAAGTTTTCCTACATTCGGTAATGATATCTTGTAAAATCCAGATTTGCTTCAGTAACATCAGTTTACTTAGAGGAATGATAGTTCAATCAGTTTGATGAACAGGAAAAAAAAAACGAAAACTTATTTTTTTTAACTCAATAATTACTGTAAAACTCGAAGACAGATTGAAACTAATTATGAACTGCTTTGCCAGATTTGTATTCGATAAACCGAGGCGCTCCCACGTTTCCTTCCTCTATACTGAATTAAACTGGCTTTATCCCATATTCCGTAGAAAATATTTCCACGGATCATTCCTTTACCAAATCATCAGCACCCTTCATCCTTCGTATATTTACAATACGCTTCAATTCAGATCTGCAATCAAGTCACTGAACACAAGATCCCGTCTTTCTGATCTATATACCCCATCCCATAGAACTACTACATTCCAGCGCTCTTTCCTGTTCCGCTCAACCATCCTATGGAATTCCATTCCTACCCATATTAGACAAGCGGAATCTCTAAAAACCTTTAAATTCCTCTATTTCCAGTACCTCCTCCTAATCCAAGGTGACGCTTACTAACAATATATTTTTTCAATAAAACGATATCGTAAGTCTTTCTGAAACACACTCAGTGTTACCAATTAAAATAATCTTTTCTCATTCCGAATACAACATTTGGGTTCTTATATTGTATATAAGTAGCATTGTATCAAAATAACCTATTTATTATTTCATTAGTAGAATATTTTCTTATTTTCCAGAATAAAATTATTTTTCTATTCTATTCTATTCTAAAACGTCCTGACTTTGCACCAAGCTCACTAAAAAGTTTCAGTTGAAGAAAAAGTGTTTTGCTGTTGTCTAAATGAGGGATATTTTATATTTCTTACTTACTTATGACAATACTGATTGGGTCTAAGGAATGTTCTCGCTGATCCTAGTTACCTCTCATGTTTTATAACAGTTAGTTTGTTTGTTTGTTGGGGTTAATAGGCATAAAACCCTAGGGTCATCAATGCCTGTATAACACTTAGTTGATTGTAATCTTTCAACAGGTATGATTCCTCTTTGGGATAAAGTCCTGCTTTCAACAACTAAATATATCTCAAATCAATTAGGTTTTGCATTCATTTTGTTCTATAATTTTTGTTATTTAAATATATGATATTCATTTTGCTCATAATATTTGCCAAAAGTAATGGTATTTAAAAATAAAATAGAATCCCCTTTTGGATATGAATTAGGAATGACTTTGCACCAGTATATTTTCTCGCAAAGTGACCTCCCTTTGGGAAGAGGTCTTAGGCAGCAATGCTCCTCCTAAACAAATCAATAAACAAGGATCTTTTGAAGTTAAGGAGTTGATAGGCTGGTTAAAATCCAAATTTTTTTTTTGGGATAACGTTTTGTTTCTTGTTAATAAGGTTTTTGTCATCTATGTGTAAATATATTGATGGATGCTGTTAGAATTTTGCTTAGTTATAGCTTTAATTTTTTTCAAGCCATAGTGCTTATTTTTATATTTTAACAATTTTTGTCTAACTATTGCATTTTTCCAAAAGTGTTTCTCTAAGAATCTGTGTGCAATATATTTTATAGGTATCGTTTTGTGTCTTGTTTGCCAAAATTATAGTTATTTACGTTATTTAGGCATGTTTTAAGTCTTTATTTTGTTTCTATATAATAATTGTTGGTACATTTTTGTATTTTCTATCGTTTCTTAATAATCCTCTTAAAATTTTGCAATATTCTTTCTCATTTCAATGAAAACATTGTAATTTACTATCGCTTCCTTTAACAAAATCCTTACAAACCTAGAAAAAAATCACAAGGCTAATCTCCAAACACTATCTAGCTAATGACTTACATCTCATAATTACTATCAAGCTTTGACTTTGTTCCAGAATACGTTTCTAATGCTTTTTTAATTGAAAAAATATGGTGGTGCAAAGTCACGGGTCTCCGGTTGACTTTGCACCAAAGTTTAAAAACAATAAAATTAATTATAAGTTTTGTAAATTTTGCAATTTCAAGATTATGCGATGAATCAACATTTTTAAGCTAATTATTCAAAGATAATATCTTTATACATGCATTTTAAGCATTATTGATAGGTAGTTAAAGAATGAAGTTCAACAAATTTGGTGCAAAGTCACACCGTTTTATGGTAATTATTTTTCAGTATATCTGGTTAATTGTTTACTTTAGGATTGAGTGAGCATAAAAAAAGAATACAGGGTAACATGACAGATTTTTCATAAAACTCAAGTCTCTTATTTTATAAATTTGATTTCATCCTAAGCGGAGAGTAATCAATTCATTGTTTGTTTGTTTATTTCGTTTAACGTCACTTTATGCTGCTATGGCTAATCGGACGATGCTACGGTGGGAGTCCTAAATTTTGCCTATCCAGGTATAATTAGGGATCTTTAACGAGTACCTGACATCGCACAGGCTCGGGACCCCCATTTTACGTCCCTTCCGAAGGACGGCATAGCTAAGGATTTTTTACTCCCTTTAAAAAATCCTAAGGTCATCTGCCGGGCTGCGAACCCGCGATCTTGGGTTTAGTAGGTTGCTATGCTAACCACTACACCACAGGTCACCCCGTGTAATCAATTCATTAGTTGTGTGTTATATGATAATCTTATTAATGGAATGGAAGATCATGAAAGTCGGAAGAATAGAATAGAACTATTTAAAAAAGGGTAATTAACAGTGATTAAAGCTTAAACTTATTCATCAGGAGAAATAGTTTTGATACTTTTTGCAAGGGCTTATTGGTGGTGTTTTTAGAGAGTGGAAAAAATTTGGAAGCTCTAAATGTTTTATTTATAAATTTCTCATTATCAGAAAAGCCTAAAATTATAATTTACATACTTTGTGTTAAAACCTCATGAAAATCTGATGCCTGAAGCCTACATTGTGTTAAGCAACTGCTGTTGTCTGTTAAACTCAACAGAAGAGGCTTATATTAAAATAGAACATGTTTTACTAGTGATATAGTTGATGAAAAGCGATACTTTTTGTAGAACATGAGGGCTTTTGATAATTTGATATTAGGAGAATAAGAGCAGTTAAGAGCTCAACTTTTCTTATATTAAATAACACTTAAATAGGAGGCAGGTTCTAATGAGTGAGATCCTTTTATATCTGTTTCTCCTGATACAAAATTAACCCATTACCGCCCATTGAAGCCATACTGCATCACTAAAAATGCTTCTTTACTGTGGAGGCTACTACAAAACCAAACGAATCACTGCGTGTCAGAACATGTTACTGCAAGGCTTGAACATGTCCACAAAAATCCACAGCTTCTTATATTCTATTCTACATGTTCCTATTGTTTTTAAAATGTGAAATTGCCATACATTTTAAAACTTTTTTTCATTATTTCTATTTATAATATAATTGAAGTATTCAATTTAAGATTTTTGGACTGTTATATCTTTTGTATTATTCATTTATTCTTAGGACTTGACTGTATTTTGTTTCTAATTTAATTTATGTAATGGACTTTATTGTCCAAAAAAAAAAAAAAAATATTAAGCGAAACCTCCCATTGATGCCATATGGCATCGCCCATTTGCAATATAAAGAAAATATTGCGTATTTTAAAAATTATTTTTACTGAATTTAGACGGTCAATATTACGCTGAAATCAAATGATTTTTTTTTAATTTCGAAAAAAATTAGTATCTTCAAGCAATTACAATTAAATTACAATGTTAACAGCCTTCATGAAAATAATACTTTAGTAAAGAAGTATTTTGTTTTATAACATTTATTGCTAGGACCTACCATTTAGTAGGAGCTATGTTGGTTGAATGAAAAAAGTCATGTTTGAAACCCCTATTTTTTTTTTCAACTTTGTTTATTTCGAATATTCATTAATTGTTAATAAGACATTATAACAACATTGAAGTTAATTAGCTAAAACAAAACAATACTTGTAACCTCTACTGAGTGTTGGGAAGTTTAAATGTAAACCATTATGTACATATATTTATATAAAAATTAATTTTATCCCTTTTTGACTTGAGTCGTTGATTTAAATAGGAAGAAAAAAAAACTACATCAAAAAATCTATTTTTTTTTTATATATTCTGTAAAATATATGCAGACAGAATACAATTAAATTGACGACAGATCACAATCTGTATTACTCAATCTGGTATACAATTTTTGCATATCTTGGGGGGAGAGCTCATAAAAAATTTACCCTCATTACTTTTACCACTGTTATATTTTTTCTTTTCAAAGTAGGTTTACTATTTACAATGGATGACAACACAAAAATGACTTCAGAGATTCAATCGCCGAAGAACTAAGCATACTATTTTAATCATTACTAAATGATTGTGACATTGGTGTTTTACTTCATTTCTGAAATAGTTTTTATTTTTTTTGCCAACAAAAATAAATTAAAAAGATTCAATTATATGTGTAGGCTTTATCTATTTTTAATCTATAAGGGTGATCTTCATTTATATCTGTTATTGTATTTTTTATGATATAAAATCATTTATTGAAAAAAGTTTTTGGATATTTATAATTGTAAATTGGCAAACTAATTTTATTTTTTCCTTCCTATTAGATTTCACCTTCAAATTATCAAAATGGAGATTTATTCTATGAGAAATATATTCAAGCCAAAAATAAACACTTTTCAGATGCTAGATTATGTGAAAACAATGTAAGTACATTTGTTCTCAGTAATATTAATAGTTACTTTAAGAAATGTGAAAAATATCATGATATTACTGATTGATTCTTGAAAGAAAACTTACAATCGTTTTAAATGACGAGATGGAACAATGGAGTGGGGCACTTGCTATTTCTCCGTTTAGCTTTAGTCCATTAAATCTGTCAAAAAAAAAAAAAAAAAAAAAAAAAAAAAAAGAAGAAGGGATTTGCTGTGAAAAAAGTCCTTAACAACGACATTTAGAGCAAACTTCATAATTATCAATTTTAAAGGTATCCTTTTGGGTGTAATGGCAGAAGACATCATTCAATCCCACCCCGAACCCCTACCACAGTTCTATATTCTACCAATTTAGTAAAAACATTCATTAAGGTCGAGAGACCTTCTCCAACCTTTCGACAAATGTGTTAGACAAGAACCAAATATATATATTGAAAGGAATAAATGGGAAGAGAAAGTGTGTTTTGTAAAAAAAGTAATAATTAATCAATTTTCAAAAGTACAATAATGGCGGAATATTCTTTCACCATCTTAAAAATTGTTAAATCCTGGAATATTTCAAAATAGAATCCTTTACGATGGAAACTAATTTGTTAGGAAGGAGAATGGCCAAGGATGTCCTTTCGCCATTTTAAAAATTGTTAAATCCTGGAATATTTAAAAATAGAATCCTTAAGGATGAAAAATGGATTTTTGGGAAGCAGAGTGGCCAAGAGTATCCTTCGGCCATCAAAAATTGTTAGATTCGAAAATAGTATCCTTTTTCAATTTTAAAGGATAAGGAAAGCCTGAATCTCAGTCCCCGTTTAAGGTTCAGAGCTCATTTTGTGATCAAATTGTAGAAAATTTAGTCCATAGTTTGTGAGATTAGGGATGGCCACTGGGTTTTAGAGAGGTGTGGACCGGCGCTGCCAGCAGGTACAGGTTATAGTGTGTCACATAATTGACCAACTAATCTCGTAGGCCTTTCTTTTTTACAACTATCTAAATCTTTGAAATCCCTTTTGAACTCTTTCAGTGCAAATTAACAGATATTCCTCATGTTTTATTTTAATGTTAGGGTTACCTTTTAAATCATTTATGTTAATTAAGTTGCAGTTTAAAAATCGTAAGAAAATATCCGATGCTTTCAAACAATCCTTAAACACACTTAAGTAACATAAATTATTTAGAAGGTAACCCTAACAATAAGTCTCCAACCAAACATGAAACATCATGTTTTCATATTGGCTTAAATGTTAACTCTAAAAATGATATAACCCTAGTTACAATAAATATGAGAAACATCAATGGTTTTAACACTTTTTTTTTTAACATTCATTTAACTAATAGAAATTAATTAACTTGAATTAGTTAATAGCTATTACAATTACGAACCAACAAAAAAATAAAAATAAATAAAGGATTAATTAATAATCCTGCTTAATATAAATATGAAAAACATTGATGTTTTAAAATAAGTTTTTTTAGCACTTATATAACCAATATCAATTATATTACTAAGGTTAATTAATGGTGAACATAACAGCCTGGCTTACATACATTCTATGTAAAATAACATGGATGTTCAAGAACTTTGTCTTTCGATGTCCAATCCTTATTCTTAAGAAGCGGTAACAGTGCACCCTAGTCATTCACTCAGGCCGGCCATGTCCTACCTTGCTACTCTGGGCCAGCTGCCTTCCCAAATATCATGAACTAGAGTTTATTTTTAAATATAATTAGTTATTCTTTTAAACCAACTGTTCAATAGATATTTGGGTGAAACGTAGAAAAAAACAAAAATTTTTATGCTTCGACTTTAACAATTAGCGGGTGGCAGCCTTACAAGGTCTAAAATTTTGATTTTTGTACACAATCACAACACTACACAAAAATATCGAATCTACCAAAATTATACTGAAATCGGTATGACACGTCTCCTATTTATTTTAATTTTTCTTTGTAAGAAAGGCTTAATAAATGGTTATTAATCATGGAAAACAAATTACTTCTAATTTCAACCGCTGTCTGCTATTATCTAAAAGGAGGGCTCAGAGCTCTGGGTCTGTGGTTTTATACAAACAGGGAAGCTCTTTGTTTATTTCAATGAATGTGCACAAAATCTCACCTTGCAGCTATTGTTGATAAAAAAGAACTTTACGACTGCTCTGGCTAGATTTTCCCTTTCATGTGTGTTCCACGCTCCACTCCATCAGTTTACCTACGTAAGGTTGGTTGGAGTGAAAGACTTTTGAACCATTGGAATTCCAGCCATTATTTTTCGCTCCAAAAAAATCCACTCGTGTTTTCACACTGACAGTCGTTCCACAGTCTGTATGTCATGGAACAGTTTGATTGAAGTTATGGGTGTTGGACCTCGAAATTATTTGCTTCTCTCAAACATCAGTTAGCTTTAGGATATCATTAATAAAATGACATGGGCCAGTATTAATTTTTTTTTTAGAAAATGTACAGCTCTTACGTATTGGTGACAATTGACTCAGTCTTTTGGCATATTTTGCAATTTCCACTGGATTACCTTATTATAATAAGACACACATATAAGTCTAATATTTTGTTTTATTTATATAGGCCTCTTCTATACAGAAGTATAAACAGTTGATGGCTTTTGTTAAAATGAAGAATCAGTCTTCTTAAACTGTTGAAGTCTTAATTTTTATTATAATATGTTTGTTTACAACAATAATAATGTTAAAATTATCTCTTAACATTTACTTATCCAGTATACTTAATAAATCTTGAGTTTATATTGTTTTATACTACTTAATAGGATTTATAGTATTTTTGTTTTTAAAAACAATTTTTTTTTTTTTGCTTGTATAAATCTTAAGATATTTCTTATGTATATTCATTGTATGATATACTTTTGGTACCTTATTAGCTAGAAGAGAATTTTCTTTGTTAAAGTTCTTCAAAAAAGAAAAAGATTTTTATTTATGACTGTTATATTTTGTTAAATTTATATTTTGAATATATATATCTTTTTAAATACATTTTTTTAAAGTTCTTCAAAAAAGAAAAAAAAATTGTTTATGACTGTTAAATTCATGTTTTTAATATAAATATAAATTTTTATTTTTAAAAACAATTTTTTTTTTTGTTTGTATAAATCTTAAGATATTTCTTATGTATATTCATTGTATGTTATACTTTTGGTACCTTATTAGCTAGTAGAGAATGTTCTATATTAAAGTTCTTCAAAAAAGAAAAAGTTTTTTATTGATGACTGTTGTATTTTCTTAAATTTATATTTTGAATATATATATCTTTTTAAATAAATTTTTTTAAAGTTCTTCAAAAAAGAAAAAAAAAAAAATTATTTATGACTGTTAAATTTATGTTTTTAATATACAACTAAATTTTTATTTTTAAAAACAATTTTTTTTTTTTTTTTTTTTTTGTATAAATCTTAAGATATTTCTTATGTATATTCATTGTATGTTATACTTTTGGTACCTTATTAGCTAGTAGAGAATGTTCTATGTTAAAGTTCTTCAAAAAATAAAAAAAATTTTTATTTTTAAAAACAATTTTTTTTTTTGTTTGTATAAATCTTAAGATATTTCTTATGTATATTCATTGTATGTTATACTTTTGGTACCTTATTAGCTAGTGGAGAATGTTTTATGTTAAAGTTCTTCAAAAAAGAAAAAGTTTTTTATTTATGACTGTTGTATTTTCTTAAATTTATATTTTGAATGTATGTATCTTTTTAAATAAATTTTTTAAAAGTTCTTCAAAAAAGAAGAAGTTTTTTATTTATGACAGTTGTATTTTCTTAAATTTATATTTTGAATGTATACATCTTTTTAAATAATTTTTTTTCCTTCTGTATCATTAATTATCCTCTATGACAAAATTATCCTCTATGACAAATATATATATATATATATATATATATATATATATATATATATATATATATATAATATTCCAAGAGGATGATAATAATAATAAAATTGAAGTCATACAGGATAGGTATCACTCTAGATTGAATAATATGGAACATTTAGAACAATTTTATTATGTCAAGATTACTTTATACACACATAAAATCTGAATATAACAACAAAATTAAAATATATAAATTAGTAAAAAATAAGATCTATTACACAATTGTTATAGTATTAAATAAATATTATAATTATGTGAATTGTTATTATTTAACTATTAATTCAACCTATTTTGTCTACAGATCTTGATAGTCAAAAATTGTATGAAATAAATAGATCTCGTTTTAAAATAAAATTACAATGCTTAAACAATGGGCAATCAAATATAGAAATATATATCGCAGATCAGTAAAGACTAGAATACAATAGAAGCATTATGATCAGTTTCAAAACATCAATGATCCGTTATATTCAATGAATTCATTAAGATTTCTTCTTCTCCTGCAGAAAAATTAAAGTTAATTAAAATTATATTTTTGGAAATAAAGTTGATTATATGAGAATGTAATAGCAACATTTATAAGTAACGAAAAAACAGACATATAACATATATTAAGCCGTAAAAAGTATTTAATATACTATACAATACATCAATTACCAAGGAGAAATTAATATTAAGGTGTAATTACAAAAGCAATAATTCTCCCTTATTTATTTATTAAAAATCATAAGATGTTACATGATTGTCCAATAATAATATTTATTTCATTATTTGCGACGTTTCATGGTCATTGCCACATTATCAAGCTCTGAAAACTGCAAAAACACACATGCATGGCAAATTGCGAATAAGGTATATTATGTGCAACTATATTCGACCATGTACTTTATATAACTAATGAATTACCTTACAAAGTTCCAAAAATACAAGATCCATTTCCACAATAATCTTGAATCGACTAAAAGTCTTGTCACTGGTATCATGTCAAATCTCAAAATAACGAGAAAATAAAAACTCCATTAGAACCAAAATTCTTGTTCATATTTCCACCCTCATTATCACTGTCCATTACTGCAGTAATGGACAGTGATAATGAGGGTGGAAATATGAACAAGAATTTTGGTTCTAATGGAGTTTTTATTTTCTCGTTATTTTGAGATTTGACATGATACCAGTGACAAGACTTTTAGTCGATTCAAGATTATTGTGGAAATGGATCTTGTATTTTTGGAACTTTGTAAGGTAATTCATTAGTTATATAAAGTACATGGTCGAATATAGTTGCACATAATATACCTTATTCGCAATTTGCCATGCATGTGTGTTTTTGCAGTTTTCAGAGCTTGATAATGTGGCAATGACCATGAAACGTCGCAAATAATGAAATAAATATTATTATTGGACAATCATGTAACATCTTATGATTTTTAATAAATAAATAAGGGAGAATTATTGCTTTTGTAATTACACCTTAGTATTTAATATAAATATAAAAAAGTATTTAACCAGATTGTGAAAAATAGTAATAATGAGAACAATATTCAATAAAAATTAGCTGCTTAATGTATTACTTTATTAACTATCGTGTGAAAAAAACAGCTGGTTCTACAAGGAAAAAGTCAAAACCACATCTTGTACTTTCACCAGATCAAATTCAAATCTAACATTAAACTCCACTTCAAACCATCCCTTTTATAACTATTGTCAATAATTGTAACATAAAAATAAACATTTATAATAAATAAATAATTAATGAACTCTTAAAATACAAGTTTTTAATTATTGTAGTTAATAAAAAAGAGTTTAGTTAATAGAGTTTCCAATTATTTTAGATTAGCATTCCTATCGCAGCTTCACCCACTCTCATAAGTGAAGAACTTAATAATTGAAATTGTATTTATCAATAAAATCTTATATTAAGGTATGAAATTGAGCATTATTACTTCAATGATGTTTCCACACATAGCAGTGATTTTTAACCAGGTACCATTGCACAGGTTAGGTGGTTAAAGTTCACGTAAAAACATAACATAATTGGACATCTAATTTTTAATTATAATGTATGTGTTGGTAATCCAGATGTTCAGAGATTATTAAAAGACTTTTGCAGATATTGGATTGCACTATCTGTACTTGCAACTAAATGCCCATTAATCATACATTGATAAACAGTATCAAAGAACAAAGGATAGACATTTTGATTTGGTAATAACATTTTTCGGCAGAAATACCTATTTTAACATCTTGGATTCATGGTTGGATTTTAACCTCTAACCATAAAAGTATATGACAGTGTGGCAAACCTCATATCTGCGACTTAAAATTGTACAATAAAATTTTTATTGTAAATTTTACTATGGCTGAAAGTTCCAACAACTATGAAAATGATGTAGTTAAAATTTGGGACAGATGGGTTCAATAGTTTTACTATTGTGGAATGGTGTTAACCACATTTTGGTTAATTTTCAAACCAATCAATTAAACTCTATATAACACCCCTACCTCTCATATATAATTGCCTCCTATCAGTAAATTTTCACTTCAATGTCATCCACATATATTATTGCTTTTTTAACAACAAATTAATAGAAAATTAGTGGATTTTATTATTACTAAACCTTCCTGGAAATATAAAGATGGTGTGGTTAAAATTTGGTACAGATTGGTTCAGTAGTTTTCGTGGTTAGTGATCACAAACAAAAAGGGTTAGTCCTTTTATATAATAGTATAGATAGTAAAAAAAAAATTAGTTGAGTTAATAATGGTTGCAGAAAAATTTTAATATTTAACTTGGTTGTAAAATATTATACTCATAGTTGGAAATTTGCAGCACTCTCAAATTGCTTTGCTTCGCTCACTGGTGCGAGCACACCTTGACTTTTGTCTCAAGTGAACAGAAGTAGCACTTTACACACTCATCAAATAAATAACTATTTATAGTTTTAATCAAATATTTTTCATGCAGAATTTTTTTTTTTCATTCATGAATCGATATTTTTGGTTACCAATATAGAGGTATTCAGAGCTCAAAATATCATCAATATCGAATAAAAATATTTTTCTTAAGATACCCATCGATAGTGATAACCCATGAGTAGAGTAATTGAGATGAGGTGCAAAACTCGTTCGTTCCATTTTTTTTTTTAAATTGAGATGTCAGTGGATTCTAAAATATATTAACTATCTTTATATATTTATCAATAAATATCTTTATATATATTATCTTTCTAATCTAATAATAAATATATCTTTATCTATAAATATCTTTATATGTATTATCTTTCAAAAAGATAATTAATATCCAATTTTTAAAAAAAATGGAACGAACGAGTTTTGCATCTCACCTCCTCAATTCTATCATCCATAGGTTCTTACTTTTAATTTTATAATTATATTAAATAAAATATATGCAACAACATTTAATTATTCATCACCTAATTACTACTAATTATAATAGAATTGTTTAAAACAATAGATAGAAGTCAAATAGATGAGACATCAATAGATAGAAGCTATTGTGTTACTAGGGAGATCTACTATGGATAAGAGTAAAAGTTTTTAATAAACCCCCAATCTGTGTAACATTGCAATATATATATATATATATATATATATACGTGTGTATTTCTAATGAATATTGTGATTAGTAGCAGAATACTTCTATATGTTTTGAAAAATGGACTTTAATTACATACTTACAAGGGAGGGAATGTTTGCAGTTGTAACTCACAGATTTGAACGCCCATTTTTGTGTGGGAAGTAGGGACCTTTAATAGTGCAAAACTAGAGTTATAACCGCCAATGAGCATTAGGAGCCGAGAAAAAAAAATAAAATATGAAAATCACGTTTTATTTTTTTTCTCAGCTCTCAGTCAAGATAGAGAAATGATTCTTTCACGTTTAATTGCAGTTATGTATGCTATTTGAAATAAAAATACTTTCGTTATGCTCAAGATAGGATCCGGCTTTAGGGTCCTCAAAAACTCCAAAAAAATGATAAAATTCCAAGGATAACCGCTGTAAATCAGTGGAACATTGTTTTCATGAACAACTGACCTCAAATCTCGATTTAACGCACCATAAAACCCTTAAATGTGAAATTTTACCAAAATCAAAAAATATCGATTTTTTACCTCTTTCGAGGAGGTTAAAATTTTGAAGTTGAGATTTTATCAACAATTTCTAACGACCATAACAACTGCTGCGTACAACCGATTACAATAGTAAAGCATCAAAAGAATCAGCATACATTCTTCTTTTTATCCATGTATATAAAATTGGTTTTACTCCAGATTTTAATGGACAAAAACTGATCTGAATGAAAAAATCCTAGGTCAGTTATAAATTGAGATATTTCAATAAGGGGAAATACTGCGACTTCCGGATTTGGACTAAACTATGGAGTTTTACGGCTTCTAAATGACTTTAAAATTTGGCTTTAATTGGTGGCGAAATATGTGAGATAGCGCAAATTATTTACATTTTTTCAGAAATTGACAGCATCTTCCCTTCTAAAATCCTACAAAAATTTAAAGGTAAAAAAAATTATTTTTGATTTCGACAAAATTTAGTTTCTAAATGTTTTTTAAAATGAGGAATCTGAAAATTATATCAGTTTTTAGTTTAAAAATTTTCCTCACCTATATTGTATAAATAAGACTTTTTAAAACGATCTATTTCTATTATAATTTTAATTTTTACACTCTAAATTTCAAATAAGTCTTTTTTTAAAAAATATAAGTAAGGGGAGTTTTTTTAAAACCAAAACCTGATATTAATTTTAGACCATTCATCAATTTTAGAGTTTCTATGGAATTTGATATAAAAATATGGGTGAGGAAAATTTTAAAACTAAAAACTGATATAATTTTCAGATTCCCCATCTCAAAAAACATATAGAAACTAAATTTTGTCAAAATCAAAAATAATTTTTTTTACCTTTAAATTTTTGTAGGATTTTAGAAGGGAAGATGCTGTCAATTTCTGAAAAAATGTAAATAATTTGCGCTATCTCACATATTTCGCCACCGATTAAAACCAAATTTTAAGGTCATTTAGAAGCCGTAAAACTCCATAGTTTAGTCCAAATCCGGAAGTCGCAGTATTTCCCCTTATTGAAATATCTCAATTTATAACTGACCTAGGATTTTTTCATTCACATCAGTTTTTGTCCACTAAAATCTGGAATAAAACCAATTTTATATGCATGAATATAAAGAAGAATGTATGCTGATTCTTAAAAAGGTTATAATATGTGGATACTAGTGAATTTTGAAAATTGAACGATAGATGGCAAGCACCATTCTAAATGTGAGGTTATAACAGTATGGTGTTATATAGAGCTTGAAATTCATAACAAAATTTACTTATATTGAATTAAATTATTAAAAAAACTATAAATATGCAATATGTGGATCTCAGGAAAGTTTGAAAAATTATTACTAAATCAAAATGTCAATCCTTTGCTTTTTGATTCTGTGGGTTAAAATATGATTCATGGGCCTTTTTTTTGTAAGCACTGATAATGCAGTCCATTATTTGTGAGAATTTCTTAATAGTCTCTGTCCATCTGAATTACCAAATCATAGATTAAAATTAAACATTCGATGTCTAATTATGCTTTTTAGTAATCTTCAAACACCCAATCAGTGCAATTTTAACCAGGTTAAAAATTACTGATATGCGTGAAAATATCATTGAAGAAATAATGCTCAATTGTATACTTCAATACAAGATTTTTATTGATAAAAAAATAAAACTTCAATTATTAGTTAAAATTATTGAAGTTCTTTACTTATAAGAGTCGGCGAATGCTTGTTAAAAATAAATATCTAGATAATAATTTAAAATAATATATATCTCTTTGCAAGAAGAGTGTCCTAACTCAAAACATTGCACAAGTCTACCACAATAATGCAATGTGCTTCTTGAGTATTTTGTCTTCTTTAGAGTAGTATTTTTAACATTAAAACAGGCCAACAGAGCGACTATCATTCTGTTTTAAATTTAAAAACACGACTCTAAAGAAGCAAAAGTACTTAAGAAGTACAGTGCAATATTACGGTTGACTTGTGCAATGTTTTGAGTTAGGACACTCTTCTTTCAAAGGAGTGAAATTAAGATATTAATTATGAATTGGATTTTTGACCATAAATAAACCAACTTCAAATAATATCAATAACTAAATTTTAAAAATCAATCTACTTACCATTTATGACATCTAAATATACAATATATACAACTCCAGAGCTGTCAGCAACAGCGAACTTATCTTCGCCATTTGGTTTTGCAACAACAGATCTCGTGTTAAGAAATATTTTTGAGGATAGTCCTTCTTTAGTAAAAATAGTCAAATGGTTACCCCCTCCGATGCACACGCATCCTGAGTCAGAAACTGCTAAACATGTGCTGTCATCTGGAATTTCCGTGATGAATCCACTGCTTTTTTTCATACAGTCAAAAATCTGTGAATGTTTACAGGTATTATTATTTAAGTAAATATAATAGTATCCGAAAATATTTTATTGTGGTTCGACTTCTGAATATACAGTGGAGTCTCACTTATATGAATGTGAGGGGGAACGGAAATCTTTCGTATAAGTGAATACTTCTTATAACTGAATGTTTCGTATAAGTGAGACTCCACTGTACTACAATTAGGGCAGAAAATTTGGGATATCATAGAGATTAACTAATTCTAGCCCGAGTGGTCAAGATTTATTCATAAAGTACGCCAAGAAATAAAGTCTGGCCCAGGCCAGGTCAAATTTAATCAACAGAATAAACATGAAATAGGGGGGGGGGAATGAATTTTATAAACATTTAGGTGTTAAAATGAATAATTCTTGAATTAGCAATAAAAAAAAAGTAATTTTTTTATTACTGATGCTATAAATTGTAGTATTTTGAAAAATAAAATCACTAGATAACTAAAATAAATAATACACAAATTCAAAATTGTAAAATAATTAAAAATATATGAAATACTTACAGATAAAATTCCTTGCTGACTAAGCGCAGCAAGAATTCTCCCAGAGGGAGAGAATTCCACAAGTTTGCCTGACTTCACATTCAGATTTATTTCACTACGAAATGAATTTACAAGCCATGTTTGATCAGATAGGGCATATACAAATTTTTGTAAGTCCGGTATAACACAATAAGCATTCACAGGACGATGAATTCCTGACAGCTTGCAATCAATAGGATTCCCAGACAAATCCCAAATCTAGAAAAAAAGTAAACAAACAAAAGTTACGCATATTAAAATGATAACATAAGTTTTAAAATTGTTTTTAGAAACCTATTCCCAGTATAAAATCGAAGCATGACAAATTGCATTGAAATCTTATAAGATTTCTTACATTATTTAACCCATTAACTGCCAATTTTTTTTATTTTTCCCCTCAACAATCCATCCAACTGTTGATGACACACACACACACACACAAAAAAAAAAAAAAAAAAAAAAAAATATATATATATATATATATAAAATATATATATATATATATATATATATATATATCACAACTTATACTCACTACCACCTAGATTGGAAAAACATCATGGATATGACTACCTATAATCTACTGCTTTTCCTAATTTACATTTTTATGTTATAATTAAATTAAATTTACAATCAATGATTATTCAAAATAAAATAAGGTAAGAGAAAACAGGAGATTCAAACAGGCATTTTTTCATTGAAATCAATATGGCTCCTAAATAGTTGGTCCTAGTGAAAAATGCTATATAAAAAAAAAAAAAAATAAATAAATAAAAAAAGTTCTTTAAGTTTCTGATAAGAAAACTGTTGGATGGCAGGTTATCAATCTGACCAACACCAACAGAGGAGCCAGAGTGTGTCAAAATGTTACATTGTAATGGGTTAAGGTTTAAAAATGACAGATGACAATGAAATTCTACAAGATTTCTTACCAAGCATGAAGTCATACGGCAAGATGGAAGATTGTATAGTGAGAGTGATAAAGGAAATATACGGGGATAGTTAATCCAAAATATACATTGGCTCATTGATTTCAAAAGAATTTGGAAAGAGTAAAGGCCTTCTTTGAGAATTCTATATGCCTCCGACTTCATTTAAAATTTATGTTGACAAATGACTGAAAAATCACAAAGATGCTTCAAAAGGGGTATCCCAATGAAATATACTATTTTCAATGACTATTTTCTGATGATCAAGTAATAATAGCTCAGGATGAATTTGATGCATGTTCAGGAAACGAACCGAACAGTATGACAGTTTGGGCCTAAATATCAACTAAGAAAAAACAAAATGTATGTCGACAGAGAATAATGAGGTGAATAAACAGTTTTCACAAAGTTAAGTTGGGTCTACTAATTCTTCTATTCTCAAAAGTAAAGGAAGAGCGAGAGAGGAGGTGTAGAAAAGACTAACCTATGGACAGAAAGATACTGGTAATCCAGTTCTCTGGAGTGGAAAAATCAATAGAAATATTAAAAAATTAATATATAAGACCCTCGTAGAAAGGGTAATTCGCTATAGTTTGGAAACATGGCACCTAGCAAAACTGCAAGGCAAAAGACTTCTGGCATAGATTTTTGGTGGTTGGTCAGACTCAAGTACTCAGCGAATCAGTAGATAAATAGATAAATAGAAAATACTTTTATTAATAATGTTTACTGAATTTTATGTTATTTAAAAAAGTGTTCAAAGTAATATTACTGACATAGCTACGGCTGTCTGTCAGGAGCGCTTTTAATTTGAAAATGATTTAAAATTATTATCGCTTATTTATTTTTAAATATGTAAATATTTATTAATAGATTAACTAATTTATTCACAAACAATACAATACAATCTAATTACATATTATATAATCTATTATTTATCATTAATTATGTCTTATATAATAATATCATAATTACCATATATCCTATAATAATATCTTAATTATATCTCAAATAATAATACATATATACTTATATCCACCCACTATTATACTATTATTTGTGGGCCATTCTCATGGCAGTGATTTTTCACTGTCCTGCTGGACTTAAGTTGGACCTAAAACTTCCAAATCAATATTTTTAGTGAATTTGAAAGTAAATCGATTCCTTAAAGTTGGTGCATACAGCCCAGTTTCGAAAAATATTTTTGTTATTTTTTTATAGATATGAAAAGGTTTATAAACTCATGACTGTCACTTGTCCCTACCTATAAAGTGAGATTTTATGGAAGATGTTTATGTATTTATTTTTAGAAAACTTATGTATTTATTTTCTAGAGCATGAAAACATACATTGGAGAAAATTCCGTTTTCTTTTTGTCCCTCGGTTTGGCCTCACGACTGTCACACTAAATAATTTATTTCAATATTCTCTGCTTTTAAACTATTTTAAAGGTTATCTATAAAGGTTTGAAAGACTGAAACTTTCTAAGATTTTCATCAATCCAGGGTAAGTTTTCTTCCTTTCTTTTTGTCCCCGTAAACTAGCCGTTTTTTTAATCGTTCCTGGCCTTATTTGAGGCTCTGTTGATGCAATAAACATTAGATTATGGGAGATTCCTCACGACCGTCACACCTATTATTTTTAGAAATTTTTAAGAGTTACATATTAATGTACCAACACTTATATACGGCTGAAACATTACTGAATTGAGTTCCTTTTTGGCGAGGGGTTGGGAATCGGACTTAAAAACAACTCAACCGAATTTCGTCAAATTTATTATCGGAGTTACATACCTATAAACAGACACTGGATCTTTTGCAATGTTCCCCGCATTTCATTTTGAGTTAATTATCATATGTTTAGGTCACGAGTAACCCAAATGTAATAATATGTCAATGAGAGATCGTTTGATTGTTCCTATTATTAAATAATTAAATTACAAAAAAAAAATATTTAAATATTTTATTAAGTTTTATTCGATGCAAAATACCTTTTTACTAAAGAAATTCTATCCCTTATTCTTTTGTGTTTATTCGACAAATTAAATCGCGTATATTAATAATTTTTTATTTTTTTTAAATTTAATTATTAAATAATAGGAACAATTCAAACGATCTCTCATTGACATGTTATTACGTTTGGGAAGGTTACTCGTAACCTAAACATATGATAACAAACTCAAAATGAAATACAGGGAACAAGTGCAAAAGACCCCAGACACTTTTAATAAGGGTGAATCATCATTAATTTAAGTTTCTTTTTTTGGGGGGAAGGAGGGGATTCAGACTTACTAACGACTCAGAAACATCACTGAATTGAGTTCCTTTTTGGCGAGGGGTTGGGAATCGGACTTAAAAACAACTCAACCGATTTTCGTCAAATTTTATATACCTATATACCAACACTTTTATACGGGTGAAGCATCACTGATTTAATTTTCTTTTTTTTTTTTTTTGGGGGGGGGGGGGTCAGAACAGGGGATTTAAAAACAACTTTATATATTAGTTTATATGTTTAACCATTTTTTATCCATTTCAGTTGTATATAGGTTCGTTAAATGGACAGTGAGTTGTGTTTTCTCATGACCGTCACACAACAAAAAATATTGAATATAATGAAATAATGGTTTAAAAAAAAATAAAGATGATTGATTTTTGTGTAATGTGACTATGTTTTCCTACAATAACTTTTATTTATTTTATATTTAGATATGGAAAAAGTATAGGAAGAATAATTACAGCTCTTTATCCCCTCAAGTTCAAAACCAAGAACAAAACTTTAAAAAAATTGACATTGTCATTGTATCTTTAAATTTTTACATTGTCTTGCTTTTAATTATATTTAAATTATTTAGTTTTATTCATTTGAGGACATTAATAATTTTTTAATACGAAAAAAATAATGTTTAAAGAAAGAGTAACGGTCAAGAGTATTTTTATGAAAATCTCAATAAAATACTTCAAAACAGTGGTAAATAGAAAAAAAAATTAGCCCCACCTGGGAATTTAATAAATAGAAGGTATAATATAATAGAAAAT
Organism: Euschistus heros; assembly: GCA_003667255.2. Lineage (NCBI taxonomy): Eukaryota > Metazoa > Arthropoda > Insecta > Hemiptera > Pentatomidae > Euschistus > Euschistus heros. Next base: position 2,752,122 of record RCWM02000025.1, on the reverse strand, counting down.
TCAAAAATAATAAAAATTTAATCAACTTTAAAAATTCAATTATTTTTTTTTATTTTAGCTGAGGCCATGAGAATGACCCTATACTAATTAATAATATCAAATTACTATCACTTTTATCTATTTATAACATATATTATCAATCAATAATATCCAAACATTTAATGGTTATTAATAATTAAAATTTTGAATAAGAAAGTAACGGTAGATATATGTAGGCTTCTTTCAAGTAACTCACTAGAGCTGCCCAGTTTTCACCATTTAGGTATTTGACCATATCAATTTCAGTCATAGTAACAGCAAAAAATATATTTTTCTCATTCCCTCCAAGACACAGCGAATCAGTAATGAGATTGAGATGGTATGGACATGTTAAAAGGTTGGATGATAAAAGAATCGCCAAACTAGCATTTGAATGGTAAGAAGAGGGTAAGAGGAGAGGTAGGCCTCATGAAAGGTGGAGAGGTGTTGTAGCTAAAAGAATGGCTGGCCAGGAACTAGGAAGGAGAAGCAATGGACAGAAGAATGGAGCAACCGACTTAGGGAAGAGTTAGGCTGAAGGAAACTTCGAATGGCGAAGAAAATTGTTATAAATGAGAGAGAGAAAAGAAAGAGAATAAGAATAGTATTTAATAAATACTGTAATTTAAACAGTTACTTGTGGAAACAGTTTTGGTTCAGTTTACCAAATATTTTAACCATACTACAACTTGCTTAAGTTTGAATTATAAAAATCATAATTTCAAAATGTAATACTGATTTATAAACTGATAAAGAGAAATAAAGGAAGAAACTTAGCTAATGAAAAAAAAGAAGAAAAGAAAATAGTTAAAGAAATTTCACTTGAGGGGCCCATGTGGTTAGTAAAGAAAAATACAACTGAGGGCAAGCTTCACCAAGACAAAAAAATGAAGAGTGCTCAGGTATTCTGAGATGATACAGCCTCTCCCAGTGTGCTACAGAATCCTGCCAGCTGAAAACAACACTACCCCCGACCAAACACGTAAGTGCAGACCAGCCACAAGAAATGTACCAGACCAGTATTTCCAAAAACAAAATTATCCAACTGAAAATAGAATAAATTGGTGGCAACAAGAAGTATTAAATAATGGCATTTTTTTGTTGAAAAATATGGCATATAATGAAATAAGAACTTAAAGTAAGATAACCAAAAGTATTAAGCATCCATAAATAGTATCATTATTTACTTACAGTCATTGGTGAAGCTGTTATGAGGCAAGGAAAGTTCTCTAATTGTAGATAACTTGCTGAGGAACAGCCAACAGATCTTTTATCATTCAATTTTACTAATTTCTTTTCAGAAACCTTCCACAACTACAAAATAAGATTTCAATAATTGTTAGAATCGTATTGATAAAACATTGATAAAAGAAATAAAAATGATTTTTTTTTTTTTTCTAATTACAAGCACAATTGATGGTCTTTTTAATTATAATTTTAAGAGTTTCTAATTATGATCCAATGGAGTATTGTATAAATGGCTCACTGGTGAAAAAATAGTGAAGCAAAGGAATTCTAAATTTTAATTAGGTTCCTGAAATTTTTCATAAATTAGTTGTTACATTTATTTCATAAAAAAAACAAAAAAAACAAACAAAAAACATTCAACTTAAAACATATTTAAAACCTTGTACAGAAAATATCTTAAATAATTACATAAAAAAACTACAGATCATAAAAATTAGTTGTTTATACTTACCAAAGCTTCTTTTCTTTCATAAAAAGCAATTACAAATTTTTCATTATCCCCTTCTAAAAGATATAATTTAACAGGAACATCATTTTCTTTAATTATTGTTTCATCTTTTTCTTCATCTAAATCTCTGAGAGCTATTTGTCCTCCTTCATAAGCCAGGACGACGATTTTACCATCATCAGATACATCAACTATTTTTATTTTTGAAGTTCTTTCTGCAATTATTTTATTTTTCTTACCAATGACAACCTAAAACAGGAATGTTCAAAGGTAATAAATAAAATACCCTTCATATCAAAGATGGTATTTGTATTTTATAGAAAAATTCCATGTACAGAGAAAAAAGTAGCCAATGAAATTTCTTCGGCAACTGAAATGATTATTGATTTTTGTTATTTATTAGTTTAAAAGTTTTTTTGTTTTTTTTTTAAACAAAGATGGAAGGTGAACCTGTGGAAATCTAGCTGTTGAAGGATTAAAGTATAATAGTAATAATTAAAGATTGGAGCAAGCCTAAGGTGAGGCCACGATTATGTAACCTAGGTACCAATTCAAACTGAAGCAGCCAAGCAAGGGCAATCACCCTGCTTTCCTTTATCAGACCTTTGGTTGCTTCTAAGATCTATGTCTTTGAAGAGCCATACCCTCTTAGAACATCCTGTTCCCAAATGGCCAAAGATGTCACAACATTAATAATAAAACAAAAAATTTACAGATAAATGAAAAACATAAAATAATATTTCAGTCAGTAATTCCATTCCAAGCTGTTTCTATACTACTCCTGACTGCCTTTTCTGTGTATGCGTCTGTTTTATTCCATGCCTATACCCCACCTAGCCTGTTGCTACAACTGTTTACATTGGGCCATTGATAAAACATATGAGGGGTTGCTGTAATGATCTACAAGAACTTGTAAGTAACAATAAGGAGGATTGGTAAAGAAATATTATGAACCAAAATAGATAGCAATAGGAACATTTAGATGGCTGTTCAAATGGTATTAATAACAAAAAGAGAAAGATTTGTATTACTCCTCACCAATAAAAATAATAATGAAACTCCAAAAATTAATAAAATGAAAAAAAAAAAAAAAAAAAAAAAAAAAAAAACAGGATTCAAGGGACAAATCCCGCTCAAAAATGAAACAGGACAGAATATGCACTAATATTAAACCAAATAGAAGAGGTATATTTGTTGACTGAATGAATGTGTATCTTGTAGATTAATTTAGAAGGGGAAAAAAAAATAAGAATTGTTAAAAATAACAAATAATTATTATTTCATTATGCCAATGTTTCATCCATACAATTGATGGACATCATCACGGCTAAAAAAACAAAAACAAATGTTAACTACAGAATCAGGAAGTGTAAAAATAGATACAAAAAATGAAGATACATAAATAAAAACCAAGTCAATCTATACCAGTGTATAAAAGGACAAGCCATTTTTCGTTTGTGATCACAAACTGCGAAAACTACCGAACCAATCTGTACCAAATTTTAACCACATCATATTCGTGGTTCCAGGAAGGTTTAGCAATAATAAAATATACGTATTTTCCATTAAATTTCTGTTAAAAAAGTGATAAATATGTGGTACGCAGTGAAGTTTGAAAATTGACCAATAGGTGGCGAGGGCCATTCAAGAGGGGTTGCAAAGATATGGTGTTATATAGAGCTAGATAATAAAAAAAATAAAAATAAATTGATAATAAAATTTGCTTAATTCAATTAAATTGTTATCATAAAAGCTATAAATATGTGGTGTAAAATGTTAAGTGACAGAAATGAGGTATGCCACACTGTTCTAAGCTTTTAATGTTAGAAATTAAAATCCAACCAGATAAATTCATTAAAATTATGTCTGTCTAATCACGAAATCACAATGTCGATCTTTTGCTTTTTGATATCCTGTATAAAAATATGATTCATGGGCCTTCAGTTGTAAGCATTGGTAATAAGTCCATTATCCACAAGAGTTTCTTAATAGTCTCTGTCCATCTGGATTTTCAACTCATGTAAATAAATAAAAATGTAAAATAAAAAAATTGGATAAACAATTATGCTTTTACGCAACATTCAATCACCTAATCAGTTTAATAATACTATATTAAAAATTACAGCTATGCGTGAAAATGTCATTAAAGAAATAATTTTTAATTCCATACTTCAATACAAGATTTTTATCTATAATCTTAATTAATTAAAATTATCCAAGTCCTTTCCTTAAGAGCGCGGGAGAAGCCGCGATGGGGGATGCTAGTTGTAAATAAAAATAAGAAAATGATATAAGAATGGCAAGTTTACAAAATATTAGAAGAATACAAATAATAGTAATTATGTTGACATAGAAAAATGAAAAAGATGATACTTATATAGTGACAAAGCAATTAAGCAAGTTAAACAAAAAAATTATAAAAAATAATAAAGGGGCTAGTTTTACAACTGTACAAACTGTATACATCAAGTAAATGTGCTGTTAACTATTACAATAACAAGACAAAACTTGAAAAGAACTACTCATCAGTAGCACTTTAATAAAAATTCTGAACTAGAAGGTCTCTGGGCCATCTTCTTTTCAGACACCTCGGAGGATTACCAGGAATGGTGTGGGAAGCAAGTTGAGAAATTAGGGAATTTGAGTGTTTATGGAGCTTACTATGATACGATAAATATCTGGTTTGGGCTAAATCAGCAACATATGGAACATTAAGATCTTTATGGATAAGTTTATTAGTGACAAAGTAAGGTGCATTGAGGATTTTGGATTGTAAGGATTGGATACGAGATGAATAAGATGGTTTTGTGGCTCAACTCCCTACATCCAGATAGGTCTAATCACAGTCATGTATATTAGTCTTTTGTAATTAGGTGGGAGCTTTGAACGTTAGCCAAATAAATGTTGAAGTAATCTGTAATGAAGGGCAGTTTCTTGTCTTTTTAGTGTTGTATGTGGATTCCAAGTAAGACGTTTGTCCAAGTGGAGTCCTAGGTAGCGGATCTCTTCAACAGGGATTAGTGGAATATCATTAAAGGATACTGTAGGACAGGAAGTCCTGACAACAAATGTTAATTAATAATAAATACATTTTGTTCACTGAAATTTTGAGATTATCAAAATAAATTAAAAGTTAGTTTCCCAACTTGTTTGAGAGCTTATCCCAATTAAAGAGGGAGTAGTTAAGCTTCCTTAGAATCCCTGATATATTCTCATCGAATCTTAAGGATACTGAGATCAAACTTTAAAAACAAACCAGTTTCAAATTCTTTAAGATAAGTCACTTTAAAGAAAAAAAATACAACAAACCTCAATATTTTCTTTAGAATGGTCCTTTTTAATGAGCATAGGTTCATTATCAAGTTTCCATTTGATAGACGTCAAAGGAGACAACAAACCTTCAAGAGGATTGAGATATAAAGAGCCATCAGAATATCCCAACAGTATTGCTTTATCATTTACACAGACACTGTTCAATTGCCTAAAAAATACAGAAAGATGTAGAATTAGAGAATGGAAAAAATGGGCTAATCATTTATGGAACAAAAATATTTTTGTTTATTAAAATTTTATGATTTCATATAATATATGGTTAGATCAATTAATAATATAAGAAATTAAATAGCAAAACTATCTCTTGATATAAATATTTATAGGCAGATATCCAATATATTACAACTGGGCAATGATTCTTGGCTTTAGACACATTTTCAAGCCCTGGAAATTGATAATAAATAACAAAATACTGTATTACAACACTAAAATATAATAACTATACTTCATATTAATATACATAATATCAGCAACTTAATAAATCTAGGATTACGGTTTTTAACTAATCTAGAAAACAGTACAACACGGATTTGGGTCCTGAATTTTTCACAAAGCCTTATTAAAAATAATGTGACATTTTATGCAGTTATATTTTTCTGGCACTACAGCTTGTTGAAAGTTAGACCCTCCTTCAATACGGCTACTCTCCAATTCAGCTAACCGAAGTACATAATGTTTTGAAATCGACTGATGAACTTCAAGACTGCAGTGCTATTAAATATTAATCATTATTAAATATTAATCCTATATCTAATGATATAGGATTTGTTATAATAATATATATATATATATATTGTAGTGATATTTCGGAGTCGAGATAAATTGTAATTTAAAAACAATTCAAGTTTGAATTTGGCGCCAGCGAGAGTTCGCCGCCGATCCAATTGTTACGTGGATTTTGCTTATCAATTTAAATTAAGATATGTTAAAAATGATTAGGATTTTTTAAAATGTTTTTTATTGTAATAATTTGAATTTTATATAGTTATTGTAAGTAACGTAATAAATATGCATATCAAAGTGATTTTTTTGAGGATTGGGGTACAATACAGCCAGGGCAGGTTAAAATTTATTATATGGTAGTCCCACAAAATAAATCTTAACCTTCCCCACTGAAGCTAGAAAAGATTGGTAACCTGTAGAATAACCCGTCCTTCCTGTCCTAGTTGGATGGTATACATTTTTTATTATTAGCTATTTATTGAAATTAACAACTGTATACAATAAAATAAAAATACATCTAGTAATGTGAATATAATACTCATAATGCTCAAACAATAATGCTTAACAAATTCTAAAGAGAAATAATTTGGCTACAATGCCAGGGTAAATTTAAATTTTTAATAATTATAATTAATTGCAGTGAATGATTTTAAGCAGTTAGGATTGATGAATTACCACTTCCATTTGAGATTATTTTATTAGAAAACTAGTTTCGAATGCTATACATTCATCTTCAGTTCTAAAACATACAAAATTTTTTTAACACATCAGTACTATGTTACATAGATTATATATACAAAAGTTTTTAAAAAAGGTAAGACAAGAAATCAAACATGGGCACTCACCTTCGAGGTAACTAAAACAGAAATGGACTTCGCACTGAATTCGTGAGAAGTAAAAGGGAGCAGGTAGGTAAATTTTTTATTTACAATGGGGTTTCCCTTATGACTAATTGGATTTTTCCGTTCCTATTAGAAACAAATTTAAAATGGGGCTATTGGATATGTTAATCTGATCATTGAAACAAAAATCTGGATCGGTTTTGAACGATTTTATTATTTCTAGTGATTCAAAAGTATTTAATTTTAGGTTAATTTTTACTTAATGTAATATTTTTACTCCCGAGTCTTTATTAAATTTGTGGTTATTTTCATTTAGATGGATAGCGAAATTGGAGTTTTGGGTCTTATTAGTGTATGCTCTTATATGTTCTTTTACTCTTTGATTTACCGATCGTCCAGTTTTTCCCGTGTATTTTGCTTCATAGTCATTACATTTTAATTCGCATAGGCCACTTTTTTGGAAAGGGTCTATTTTGTCTTTCGGTGAAGGGAAGTATGATGACAATGGTTTATCTATTTTAAATGCAGGGTTTAAACCTAATTTTTTTAATTCTTTCCCGACTTTAGTGGATATTGGGCCGTAGTATGTTATCAAAATATATTTTTTAGGGGTTAGCTTTATCCTCTGGGGGTGTTATGTATATATTATTCATATTTTTTTTATGTATTTGTTTTCTTAAAATATTATCAATTGTGGTTTTACTGTATCCGTTATTGTTAGCTATAGTGTATATTGTTTGCATTTCTTTGTTATAATTTAATTCGTATATTTAAAAGGTGGTATATCATGCTATGAAATGCTGCGAGTTTGTGTGTTAGTGGTCTCCTGGCATTTTTGTCAATAACTACATCTGTGTGTGTGGGGTTCCTGTATATACTCGTACTAAATTCGTGTTGTTTATTGTTTATGGAGATTTCAATGTCTAAAAAATTTAAAGTTTAATTGTTCTCTAACTCCAGTGTGAACTGAATAATTGAAGGGTGGATTTCGTTTAAGAAACTAATGATTTGTCTGGTTGTCCCAGACCGTAGGCAAATTATGTCATCAACATACCGATAACAGTATATGATATGTTGAGCTAATTCTTGAATGAAGGATTTTCTGTTCTGATTTGTCCATGCGTACCTCAAGTGATTTTAAGAAGAATTCACAGTGCTCATCATATTAATAGAAACTCTGTGATTTACGCATTTATAAGATATCATAGCTATAAATGATAATAGATAACATACTTGGAATCATATATAAAAGTACCTTGCCATATTGGGAAGATCATAAACTTTAGAACCAGTAAAAAAATGGAAAACATATAGGTCTCCTGACTCAGTAGTGGTGGCAATATGAGTTCCAACACTGTGCAATTGTTTAAAAGAATTCTTTGAAAGAGGTTCACTTAAACAATTATCTGCCACCGTTGATGAATACAGAGTTAGTCTATCTTTCGTCAATATTACCAGTCCTCCCCCAAGTGATGCTGAAATAAAAATAAACAAATAAATAAATAATAAAAATAAACAATAAATAAAATAAAAATAAACAAATATACATATTCCAATAGTTTTACATCAGATGGCAGTAATCTATATCTTCAACATTAGAAGAACGGTATTAATTACTAACTTGGTGTTAACAATAAATCAAGTCTTAAAATAAAAAATCATTAATATAGAAATTGGAGGTAAAAATTTACTACATAATTATTTTTATTTCAACATGTATTTATTACTATGATTTCATCTTGAAGAAATATCATCTGGTCAGTACTTATTGTAAGTCTATACCAGCAAATGGTTGTTTGCTGCAGATGCAGATGCAGCAGTTGAATTTTTTGTAAATACATATAATTTACTAATTGGGTTTTGTACAGTTACAGTGAACCGATCCCCTGGTATTTTTCTTGCCGTCCTATTTTGTCAGAATATATCAGTCGATATATTAAGAAATAATGCCAAAATTCCATCCTTCAATACAAGATTATTATCGATAAACAAACGAAATTCAATTATTAGTTAAAATAATAAGTTCTTTATTTATGAAAGCAGGCGAAGCTGCGATGGGGTATGCTAATCTTTTTTAATAATTTAATTGAATATAAGTAAATTTTATTATCAATTTATAGCTCTATATATCTCTATATAGCTCAATTTTTAAACTTCAATGTTATCCACATATTATCGCTTTTTTAATGACAAATTAATTGAAAATCATTAGATTTTATTATTACTAAACCTACCTGGAACTATAAAGATGATGTGGTTAAAATTTGGAACAGATTGGTTCAGTAATTTTTATGGTTATTGATCACAAATGAAAAATGGCTTGTTCTTTTATGTAATAGTATAGATTTGCTGATTGAAAATAATTAGAAGAAAAAATCAATAAAACATATATATTAATTTGAAGATATTAATTATTATGATATTTTAATGGTATAAAAGAAACTTTTTTATTTCAGTTTTATCTTTATCTAGGTCTAATCAATGAAAGTACTCCGAAAAGATTTCCGACCATCTTAAAATTTTTAAAGGCTTTTACATTATTCGTTGTGACATTAAAGTAAAAAAAAAACATTTTGGATAGTATAAATACACAAATTGAACTTATAATTAAAATTAACCATACTCGGAATCTTTGAAATTTAAACTTAAATCACTTTGTTTCATAAAATAGAATCAATATTAAAATTGTTTGAGTAATAAAAAAATTGAACTTACCAGGAAGTGAACGTAAAGAAATAAAGTCATAATAGTTAATCTGCTGGTACAGTGAACCTGTTGCTAATAAATATAATACTATTTTGTCACTACCACCAGCAGCAATGAAACGTTCATCCAAAAAATCAAGACAGGTGAATTGAGAAGAAGGTGAAAACTCAATTTCCCATTTCTGCTTATTAGATATCCAAACCTAAGGAAAAAATGACAGTGTTTATTAGATTTAGATGAGCATTATTTAATAATTATTATAATGATAATAGTAATCACAATGCCTAATTGCCAAGGAAAGAAGGTAACAGCTAAAAGACACACTGTGCCTTTACTTTAAAATGCTATTATGTCTGAGAATAAACTACACTGCAATTGAACTCTCAGGAAGACTACATGTCATACAAGTAGGGATGGGTACTGATACACAATATATCAAAATATCAATATTTTTATTCCGATAATCCAATATCTTTAAATTGTTATTTGTTCTTATGATATATCGATAAGTATCTTACGATATTGTTACGGGCCACTGGGGGGTATGACTAATCAAATCACAACTTAAATACTAAACACTAATTTATTTACAACTTAATAAATACAAATAGGTATCTTAAGCTACTTAATCTAATAACAATTATACTTTGGTCGAACTTATATCTAATTACACAAATATGTATATTACACAATACTTATCTTTAATATCTTAATACTATGTGTCACAATTATACATAAGAATCTATTACACTGACACAGAGACGGTTACTACACTCACTGACACTGTTAATCACTGTCACTAACTCACTGACTGAACTGTCACTGACACTTGACTGATTGATCGTTACTTGATCACTGATACATGGATACTGCCTCAGGATATCACAGACTCCTGACTGACACTTGCCCGACCGATCACTCACTGACCACTGTCACCTAAATACTGACTCACTGGGCTAAAAGTCGGCCTATTTAAAGCTAAGCCGAACATTCTAGATCGTTCTAGCCAGATTACAGGTCTAGGCCCTTCTGGTCCTCCGTGACCGGTCTAGGCCACCCTGGCGGCCTTTCCAGCTACCTGCCCCCGGGCCACCCAGGGTACCCCCAACCTCACCTGACCGTAACAATATATTGTTTTCTCTATATTATAAAAATACAACATACAACTATATATATTTAAAAAAAAAAAGTAACAAAACCCTTTGTTTAAATATGGGAAAGCTGTTAATGATTACTGTTTTTAATCTAACTGTTCCAATTTTATATAGGTTGGCTAGGAAATACATTGCTAATGTTCCACTTCAGTGCTGACAGAGCGATCATTTTCTAGAGCAGAGTAAACTATTTCACACACAAGGAATGAACTAAGTGGGAAAAATTTTGGGATAGTTACTTTTCCAAAAATCCATTGATGGCGATAAGTGGGACTTAATTATTGACTAAATAATATTGATATCTGACTAAAGATATAAACTACTTTTAAATTTTAAACATTTGAAATAATTTTGTTTCTGCTTATTAGTAAAATAAATTAATGTAACAACATTGAAACAACCAATGCTCCAATCCTGCTCCTAACCAAAATACCTATATACAATGATATATAACAAGATAGAAAACACTACATCAACATTGAAAGTAATGTTGTTAACAGCTGATAAACTTTCTCACATTAGGAAATGGAAATAACAAAATATCAATATTTAAAACACTAAATATATGTTGAAAGTTATGTTGTTCACTTCTGCTAAACATGTTCACATTAGGGAAGCGGAAATAAAAAAAGACTTGTAGATTGCGTTTTATTGAATTAATATTACAATCTGCCTTACCTTAAGGTAATAACTAATATAAATGAAAACAATGGTACGAGGGTGAATCAAATATAAACGGTAATATAAAATGAATTTATTGAAAAACAGAAACTATACCTTCAACATTTTTCAATATCTCCTGCTTATAAATTTAATTTGGAAGCTTATTTCCCTGTTCATAAAAAGAAAGTTTTTAACATTCGCGCACGTGCTTTTCGACGTCTTCATTGTTTTCAAATCGTTTTCCTCCAAATTCTTTCAGGGGCGCAAACAAAAAATAGTCATCTATTAAGGAGGGTGTTTTTCCCAGCCCATTTAATTTATCCCTTGTCAACAATGCGGTGTGAGGCCTTACGTTGTCATGGAGAAGGAACATCTTTTTTTTGTTCCGGTAACTGGTTTTTGCTGAAGCATCTGGCAGTAGTAAGCGATGTTGCTCGTGAAGAAAATTAGTAGAACTTCCCTTGATCAAAAAAAATTGTTGCAATTTTCCGGCTGATTTTGGCTTTCACTGGGCAGCCTTCATCCTTCCTTCGCCACTCCTTACTTGCCATTTTCTTCTAATGGTGGACCACGTATCACATGTGACGATGCACCTCAAAAAATCTTGGATAAACAATGAATTGTTTGTAAAAACTGCCCTCCACCAAAAAGCTTCCAAATCGGTGGCAGAAGTGTGTAGATAATGCTCTATTTAACAAAATTTGAAAATTACCGTTTATATTTGATTCACCCTCGTAAAAAACATTCATCTATTTGTGTCATAAACTTTTTTTGAAATTGTGTAATTCATTAATATTTTTAAACGGAAACAAAACATTTTGAAGAGGATCAAAAAAACATTTTGAAGAGGATCAAAAAAATTAAATAAACTTCTCAGAATAGATTAGATCAAGGCTTGTGTTGTTTCTTTTCTAGTTTTAATTCCATTGTACACTTAATTTATATTTGTGAACTCAAATGTAATTTACTTTTGACATAGTATAATCTGATAATAATGAAAATTTTGTTGGCAAAAATGTGCACCTTTCATTGGGGTGTAATAAACGTGAAATTGAAGCATACAACGAGTGAACTTTCATTCAAAAATTTCCCATTGGGACGAGGGCCTAGATATAAAAGTGTTATATTCGGGAAATTGTTTTAAATAGGAGTGTTATATCGAAGTTTTACCATATAACAGTTTCAGAGAAACCATAGACCTTTATAACACTACTTTTAGTCTACAAAATGCTCATATCATGAACCTCAACTATTGGGTTGTCACACATGAAATGACCGTTTTTAGAACCAGGAAGAAAATAAAAATTCGAGATCAAATTTAACATATTTTTTAATCAAAGTATTTACCATCATTTTCGATGCACTCCTGCCAATGGCTTACCAAGTTTTCTATCCCAGATTTGAAAAACATTGAGTCACGTGATGAAAGGAATTGAAAATGCATTTTTAATGTCTAAATCATTGATAAACAATTTTCCTAACAAAAAGTGGAAGCCTGTAGGGGATAGATCAGGGGAATATAGGGGGTTTGGTAAGATTTCATAGCCCAACTCCTTTAATTTATTCACTGACTGTATTAAAACATGAGGCCAGGCATTATCATGAAGGTCCTTTACTGTTTACCAGTACCGGCTGTTGCTTGATCAATTGTTGATGCATTTGATTAATTTCTTGGCAGTATGAGTTGAATCAATCGTTTTTCCCTTTGGTAGAAAAGAAAAATGAATGACCCCAGCCATAGACCACTATACAGTAACCATTAACTTTTTTGGACAGAGATTCTGTTTTGGCATGTGCCCAGGAGGCTGATCGGCATCTAACCATTGACCAGATCAGCGTAGATTGTCATACATGATCCACTTTTCATCACAAGTTATTAAGTGACCGAGAAATGTTTCGTTTCTTTGACGAGCAGGCAAAGCAACACACGTCTCTAGACATTTCAACTGCAGAGGCTCGTTAAACTCATGCATGACCCAGGAATTGAGCTTTTTTGCCTTTCCGATCAATTTTAAATGCCTGGAAACTGTCGTACGATTTGTGTCTAGCTCTGTCACGTATTCTCTGACTGTTTTATATGAGGGTCTTCTTCCAGCATTCTTAAGATCTTCGTTCTCTATTGATGTTTGGGGCCGTCCACGGGGCAGATTTTCTAATGTCGTATCTCCTGAGGAAAATTTTGTAAACCAAACCATGGATGGTTCTTTCATTAGCACTTCCTTTACCAAATACATGATTAATATACATGATTAATTCTTGCTGCCTGGGCAGTGGAATGACCGAGTGTGTACTCATGAAAAAAAAAAAATCGTTCGGAAATCGTGTGTTTTCATGGCCACGGTAAAAATTATACTAAAATCTGTAAGCCTACTTGGGAAAAAAACAAACACAGTTTACTAATAGAGGATTAACAAGTGCTTATTATAGATAGCAAATATTTTGCTAGGAATCAACAGGCAACGCTTTAATCTTCTATAAAGATTAAGATTTAAAAAACTAGATATTTCATGTGTGACAATAGAACAGTCCTTTTATAACAAAACTGTTCACTAATTTCCCTTGAGAGCTTATAGACTAAAGATTAATTTAAAAAAAATAAGATTCTCCTTACACTGATATTACAGGGTCCTAAACTGGCAATCAAGGAAGAATCATTTTTAGAAAAAACAGCCCACAATACGGGATAACGATGTTCAAGTATATGCACAGCATTACCTATGCCAGCTCCATGGTTTGGATTGGTATCAAATAAATTCAAAAAGTCCAATTGTCTTTCTGTTGGAGAAGGACTTCTGTCACCTTAAACAAACATGAACATAAATCTGAATTATAGTTGGAACCTAGTTATGGAATGACTGTTTATAATACATAATTAAGATTAAATTAACTGTATGTGGGATACAAATATAGAGACAATTAGAAGTACTATAACAAATAAAAAATTTTTTTTTTAAATTACTGTGATAGCTCCCATTTTCCAGAGACCATACCCGGATAGTCCAATCAGTTGAGGATGAGAGCAGTAGTTTTTTACAGTCTGATACATCCAGGTTTTGAATTACATGTGTATGACCTATATATTCTTTCAATACACCCTTAGCCTTGATATTATAAAGCTGAAAAATAAAGAACAAAACTAGTTCATTTCTACAATAAAATAAAATAAAAAAATAAATAAAAAAACTTCCTTTGGCCATCTATAAAAGATATGGGGTTGACTACTTTCTTACTTGTTGATACTTAAGTTGATCGGTGATAGGAATTGGAAACCACTTTTACCGAATGGTCCTACAGCCATAGTGGAGCAGCAAGGCCTTAACACTCACACTACAAGAAGAAAGGCTACTAAACTTGTGATCAAGAAAATTCCTTAGAAAATTATGTGGCCCAAATAAAGAAGGGAAAGAAATAATTACCTCTGAAAAATGAAAATTAATAAAGAACTAATGGACCAGCATGAAGCCTTTGGTACAGTAGCCCCAACATAAAGAGGGCCAGATAAGATGGCTAGGGCAGATACAAAGAATGGAGCATGACAGGCCTAAACTTCGTCGGCTGGAAGATGTGGAAGACAACTTTCTGACTAAAGGTGGTAGGAGGATGGAACACAATCAAGGACACATCTGGGTGAAAGAGGATTATAATGATATATTATTTCCTGCAGGGACCATCAGAAACAAAACTTAGCTCTCGAAAGGTGAATCTAATAAATAGATGATGATCAATATATGAGTGGCCATTAACTAATATAATATTTAAAAAAAAAGATAAATTAAATCCTGATTCATAAGATCTTAGGGTCATGAATTATAAGTTTGGAGTAGGGCAACACAAAATTTCATTTTCAGTTGTGAGATCTCAAGGTCGAAAGTATAGTTATAGTCACTGTTAAACACCAACAATTTGTCACTTCAATATACATTTAATGCATGCTGTATAAAAAGTATTATTCAGAATCGCCTAGCCAAATGTTTGATTCATAACAGCCTTTTAGTTCCAGTTATTTTTTGGAATATATATATTTGTTACTTTACTTACAATGCTACACACTAAATTATAAATAGTACCCATTTATTTTAATAATAAAAGAACATTGTTTCAAATCACAGAAATTGGTAACAAACTTATCACATATACATAAAATATTAATCTAATTTATATAAAGATATAAGCTCATAATCAAAGGATCTAATTATAACAATAAAATAATGATAAAAGGATAGTTGACTGTTACGATGAATGGAGAAGAAGATGATCAGGGATGCAGTCAAAGTAACACCACGTCTAAGAAGGAATTCTTTAATATGTGCCAATGTTTCGACCTGCATTGCAGGACTTCTTCAGGGCTATAATGAACAAAATACCAGATGCGACAAAAATAACAGACCGATAAACAGACGACAAATGGAATACAGAATGGCATTGATAAAAAACAATATACAAAAAACACATAGAAAAGATCAAACACATAAATAACTAAAAATACAAAAATAAAAAAATAAATAATATAAAAATTAATAGTAATGGATAAAAGGATAATAAAAAGGACAGAAGGAAATGAAATGTAAATAAAAATAAATAAATAAATAAAATAAAAATATGGAAATATGGGAAAGAACGAGGGAAATAAGGTAGAAGGTGATAAAAGAAAATAAACGGATAAAAAAAAAAAAAAAAAAAAAAAAAAAAAAAGAAGGTGAAGGAAAATAAAAATGGAAAGATAAAAGTAAAAGGAAAAGAATATCAAAGAACACTACCCACCGAACCACACTTGTGAGGAGAAGGACGATGACTGATGTGAAACGGTAAGAACAGCTGGGTAGGTAAAAGGGAGAATAGGCGCGGGACACATGGATACAGAATAGGAAAATGAAACAATGAAAATGTAAAAAAAATATAAAAGAAAAATGAACAATAGAGAGACAATAAGATAACAAAATAACAAATAAATACAAACAGAATAAAAGAGATAAATACAATAATACCAATGCCATCATGATCAGGGTGCAGCACAAATACAAAAAGATACAGAAAAAAAACCAAATGAAGCAAGTAGACATAATAAAATAAAGTCAAAATTACAAAAAGAGACGGAAAGGACCGAAGGGAAGGTTATTGTTTTTTTATAAGGATAAAAACTTGGGAATAAATATGGGAAATGTACTCTTTGTCACTATTGTGGTTGACGGGATTAGGTTCGAGATGGATATAAATAGATTCGGATAATAAACGTTTACTATGGTTAGGGACCGTGGCAAGAATAGAAGTTTTTTCAAAATCAAAGGTATGGTTTAAGGATATGGCATGTTCCGAGAGTTTGGTGGCAGAGAAATTTTTGGAAGAAATGGAGAGTTTGTGTTAGGAGATGCAGGTTATTCTTTTCCTTTTACTTTTATCTTTCCATTTTTATTTTCCTTCACCTTCTTTTTTTTATTTTTTTTTATCCGTTTATTTTCTTTTATCACCTTCTACATTATTTCCCTCGTTCTTTCCCATATTTCCAAATTTTTATTTTATTTATTTTTATTTACATTTCATTTCCTTCTGTCCTTTTTATTATCCTTTTATCCATTACTATTAATTTTTATATTATTTATTATTTTATTTTTGTATTTTTAGTTATTTATGTATTTGATCTTTCCTATGCATTTTTTGTATATTGTTTTTTATCAATGCCATTCTGTATTCCATTTGTTGTCTGTTTATCGGTCTGTTATTTTTGTCACATCTGGTATTTTGTTCATTATAGCCCTGAAGAAGTCCTGCAATGCAGGTCGAAATGTTGGCACATATTAAAGAATTCCTTCTTAGACGTGGTGTTACTTTGACTGCATCCCTGATCATCTTCTTCTTCACTCTAATAATAAAATAACATAGTTGTAGAAACATGGAGTTTCTAATAAAAAAACTAAAAACCACTGCAAAAATATTGAATGTAACGACAAAACAAGAACTCTAACAATTGGGGTTTTGTTGTTAGGTTATGATTAAATTAAAATCAAGGGGGAAATCAACCTATCATAACTGGTTACAAGTTAACAATCAATAGTTTTGTACAGAAATCTTTTGTAGCATGTATTTTATCTTGAAAAGTAAAAATCCCCTACATTGAAAAGGGAGAAATCCCTACTTCTGGCAACACTGACTCTGATACAATTTTCTCATTCACGTCATCTCCATCAATTCTACTGATATTAAACTAACGAGTCTAATGATCTTAAATGCCCATTTTAACTGTAGTGTTATATTATCTAATTTTATCTTATCTGATTTATATTTCCAGGATAAATGTCCTGCTTTTCTGCATAGTGGACCATTCTACATTTTTCAGTGTGCTCCATCTTTTTTTTTGAGGCAAATATTATTTTATTTTTGAAAACTTTGTTGTTCTTTCCTTAACGGAAGTAGCCACTTATTTGAACCCATTTAGTAGATAATAGTCTCCTAAATCTTATAAACAAAACTTTTCTGGACAGTAGGTTCGAACTGAGACATTATGTGATTAAGAAATAAAAATCATTTAAGATAACCTAGATGTTTTGTTTTTAAGTTTTGGAAGCATGCAACGTTGTTGTTACTTGGACTATTGAGAACTTTCAACAAATCAAGGTTTATACTATAAATTTTCAGTTCAGCCTAGATATGAACTATGCTCAACCTTTATATTTATTCCTGGACCCTGACCACACCTTTTACTAACTATAATGCTATCTTCCTCTAAAGTTGCTAGAACTTCCAACCTATTTCTGATTTTTAAGGTAACATCGATATGTATAAATGGGTCTTTTAATAACTACAAATTAAATTTATAGGATAAAATACTATTTTTCCTTTTCTGGTTTATTTTAATTTTTTGTCATAATTTCATAATCACAGGTTCAGAACCTGTACCACATTCTGCCTCAAATAGGTTCTCATGTTAGTTATACTATTTTGCCATCTCTTTTTTACTAAAACAGGATTGATTTAACTTGCATTTGTGAATCTGGCGATGTCTAAGTATAATTATGAATAGTTCCATGTTTACAAGCAATACTTTTGATTAAACTTTCTTTAGCTATATCTTTCGATATAAGTTGGGTTCCATTTTCATTGCTGAATTTGAACAGACATTTTTATCGATTGTATATAATATATACTTTAGCAAGTGCATCTCCTAATATTGATTTCATGCTGTATAGTAGTATATCATAAACCTTATCTAATTTAATTCATTGTCACTCTCCTCAATAGGAAAATGAGTAACTATCATCAAATTTTAAACCACAGACTCTGAAATATGGCCTCCAATGTTCTATTACTAATTACTTCTATATCAATATTCAATAACTGATGATATTTTTAGGAATCAAATAAAACCAATTTAAAAAATGATAATGCTGGAATACTGACCTTTAAAATTATCACTTTTCCAGGGGGTCCAGAAGCAACAATAATTTCATTGGTGGTTCTTCCAAAACAAACTATTTTTATTTCTTCATTTATTTCTAGCGTGTCAGGTGAAATTACTCTTTCAACTTGACCAAGCCTGAAATATAATAGATATAACTAATTTTAAGGAATATTTCCTTTGAAGGCTTATATTTATCTTGAATAAATTTTAGTTTACCCAAAGACTTATAAATAACCAATGATAGAAAAATGTGCTTCTATGCAAAACATTTAACTCATTATGCAAATAAGTTAAATGTTTTCAGAAGTTATTTTATACAAGACTAAAATGACAAAAATCTTCTTCAACAATCAGATTCACACAAGACAATAGCTCAAACCTACCAATTAATTACAACAGACACATATATATGACAGTAATTAGAACAATTTGGACATACGGAAACGAGCTGAGGGGCTCCACTAAACCATCATATTCGTCTTGTATCCAAACCTTACAATCCAAAATCCTTTGAAAAATCCTAAATGCTCCTAACTTTGTGACAAAAAAACTTAACCAAAATATTCCAATAGAATTGGAAATTAATTCATCAATCCTAATTGTAATGATTTTTCAATACCATCATGCGTACCTCAAGTGAAACTAATCCAAAAATCTTAATGTACCATAAGTTGCTTGATTTGGCCCAAACCAGATACCTGTCCTTTCATTGTGAACTCCATAACCATTCAAATACAGTTGAGTCACAACTTGCTTCCCATTCTATTCCAGATAACCCTCCGGGGCATCTGAAAAGAAGATGGCTTCAAAACCTTCTAATATAGAACTTTTATTGAAGTGCTACCAATGGGTAGTTGCTTTACAAGCAATTGACATGTAATTAAAAGCATTATTTGCATAATTACTATGTATGTATTTTAATATTATTGTTCTTCTTCTTTCTCTTCCTCCTTAGTGTCTTTCAGCATGGAGGTACCTCTGTCAAAGCAAACCAAACCTCCTGATCCCTAAATAAATTTCAGCATATATGGTTATGAACAAACAATATGACAATAACAATGAACAACTATGGTATTGAAAAAATGTAATGGAGTAGAATAAAAATAAAACTTTATTCTGGGGCAATGTCCCTTAATCCCTCAAGGACTGGGGACTGTCCTTATGATCATACCAAACGTACCCCCTCTCAAAAGGACACCCTGCTCTTCCACCTTTATTTTATTCGCTCAGCAGCCTTTCTCCAAGAGGAGTCAGTGTTGATTTGTGACCAAAACTATGACAATTGAAGCACTTCTCACATCAGATAAGAATTTTGAAATTTGTCAAATTTTGAAAATAGATTTTCACCAAAAAAATTATATTGCTTATTGAAAATGGGTAAATAAATATGCATTTATAATCATTCTTTAACTTTTTAGAACCAGTGTCCTAAGCAATGCATTGCGATAGATTCATTCAATTAATGAGGTTTGTTGCAGCAGCATTGCAATAATCAATAGGCCATTGTCCTCTGGGGGTGTTATGTATATATTAATATATACATAACATCCCCAGAGGATAAAGCTACCCCAAAGAAATTCTTTTGATACCATATTACGGCCTAATATCCACCAAAGTCAGAAAGGGATTAAAAAAATTAGGTTTAAACCCTGCATTTAAAATAGATAAACTATTGCCATCTTACTTCCTTTCACCTAAAGATAAAATAGACCCTTTCAAAAAAAGCATTGTATATGAACTAAAATGTAATACAAATAATAAATGAAGTGAAATACACGGGAAAAACTGGATGATTGGTAAATCAAAGATTACAAGAACATATAAGAGCATACACTAATAAGACCCAAAACTCTAATTTCACTACCCATCTAAATGGAATTAACCATAAATTTAATAAAGACTTAGGAGTAAAAATACTACATCAAGTAGAAAATAGGCTAAAATTAAATATTTATGAATCATTAGAAATGATAAAATAGTATAAAACCGATTCAGATTTTCATTTTAATGACCAGATAAACATTTCCAATATCCCCATTTTAAATTTGTTTCAAATAGGAATGGAAAAATTCAATGAGTCATAAGGGAAATCCCAAAAATTTAACCTACCTGCCTCCTTCCCCTTCTCACGATGGGTATATTTCAGTTAACTCTTAGACCTCCTGAGGTAAGAACTAATGTTTGATTTCTTGTCTTACATTTTCAAAAATTTTAGTGTAAAATATAATCCATGTAACATAGTACTGATGTGTTTTAGAACTGAAGATGAATGTTTAGCATTTGTAACTAGTTTTCTAATAAAATAATCCTAATAGAAGTGGCAATTAATTCATCAATCCTAAATGAAGTAGTTCTATAATATAGAGTATAGAGATTGAAAAGATGGGATCTTGTATGTAGTGATTGGATTGAGGACTTGAATTATAGGATACAGTAAATAAAGGGAGGGTGAAGGGTGCTGATAACTAGGAAAAGATAATGTGTAATAAATAATTTAAATAAAACTTACGGGGAGGAATGTAAATAAAGTTCTTTGGATTTCTTGCTTTTGGCTAAATGTACAGCTGCAACATGGACACTGGAGGTAGTAGGTTCTTGCAGTGCTGCCTGAATTATGGCTATCCCATTAGCTATAGAAAGTCCTTGATATTCAATAAAACTACTGTATTCTTCAGCTTTTTTAATCAATTCCTCATTCTGTAAAAATATTTATAAAAGCAACCTTGGTAAGTTAAAATGCTTTTTGATTGAAGTTTGGAGAATTAAACAATTTGTTTCATAAATATAAATATTTTACATGCTATTGAATAATTCTAGATTAAATAATCAATGAGTAGTTAAAATACTGATAAAGTAAGAATAATTTACAAGTCAAACATTTTTACCTGACTTGTAATAAATTCTTTATAAGTTTTGAAATCTTGAATTAAATCTGCCGGGCCACACACTCGAAGTTTAGCTTCCAAAAAAGGAAGATCGAAATAGAGGGTTTTGAAAAGGTAGTGATAATCTTGGCCTGCCTTCCTTAAATGGTAACCAATATAATAAAAAATGTAATTATCATTTTTAGGCAAATTAGACCAAACTCCCTGGCATTCAGACTGGTAGTTCAAAATGAAATTTTTGTGAAGTTCCTGAAAATTTTAATAAATATAATAAATTGTAGAAAACACTCTTAATTATATAATACAACACATTTCAAAAAGATAAGCTGATACACCTGGAACCACCATGATAAGACTTAATCTCTGAAAGGCATCATAAAAAAAAGAATAAAGGAATTTAAAAGATATGTCTTCTCCATGGTAAACAGAACAACCAATGGCAAGAGCTTAAATGAAATCAATAGTATAGATGAATATAGACACACCATATTATGATAAGAATATAGTAAATGGAATGCAAAGGATTCCATATCAATATCAATATAACTTTATTTACATCATTACAATTAAAAATTTCATTAAGTGTACATCTTCCAGTATACATCTTCTGCATGAATAATATAATTTTATTCAATAATGAAAAAGTTTTACAATTTAAAGTTGATCTCTAAACAGCAGGAAAAATTAGAAAAAAACCCACATAACAAAAATGATAAAATAACTAATATGTATATGAGTAAATGTTTTGTTCTTTTGCGAGTGTATTTTTGAGGGATGTTTTATTTTAATTACAGATTTATCGGATAAGCGAATTTTCAGAATTTGTTGTTTTATCAAATTACATCTTGGTTTGATCATGAAGTTGGATAGGTCGAGATCGTGCAGCATTGTTGATATTTTGTAATCCGAGAGTATTCATTGCTGATCCTCATACACATTTTGGATCCTTTTGAGTTTACTGCAGTTAGTTGCACAAGTTAAGCTCAACGCAGGTGAGGCATACATAATCTGAGCTCGAATAACTGTTTTGTACAATATAAGTTTGTTTTGGGGACTTAATTTAAATTTTTTTGTTGAAATAAGAAAAATTTTGTATATGATTTTTTTTTTTGTTTGTCTATTTTATTGTTTATGTGTTCTGTGAAAGTTAGTCATCTGTCGTTAAACCCAGGCATTTTACTGATTTTCACTAAGGTATGCTTTCTCTATTTAAAATAATATGCTTGTCTATGAGTGGCCTGCATTTGTGAAAATGGTTCTGTTTTGATTGTATTTACTTTCAGTTTCCATTTTTGGAAATATTTATTGTTTTAAAAGTTTTTCGTAATCTGCTTTTGATTGTGTCAATGCAGTAAGAGGCTGTGTCATCTGCATATAGGGATGTTATTACATTAGGATGTGTTGGTAAATCAGACAGGAACGGGTTGAAAAGTGTTGGAGGTAGGCAGTAATATTGCAGAAGACTGGCAGGAAGAGTAAGTACTGTAGAGGTTGAGCTTTTTTGGGTATAGAACTGTCAGTTGGAGAGCAATGAATAGATAATGTAAATGAAGTAAGGAGGGAATTCGTACTCCATTAGATAATAAATGAGATGAGTGTGTCAGACGGTATCAAATGCTTTTTATAGGTCAAGCAAAAGAATCCCTGTACATTTTTTTTAACATGGAACATGTTTTACCGGTGTTCTAGGTGATCAAAAGTGATATATTTTTGGGGAACGCGAGGGTATTACGAGTAGTTTGATAGTTTGATATTAGGAGAGTAGAAGCAGTGAGGAGCTATCTTGACACTATTAATTAATTAATATAAACACTATTTTCATTAGGAGGCAGGTTCTGATAAGTGAGCTCCTTTTGACTGCTTCTAAAATGAAATAAAATTTTTTAACCTGGATTGGACTGATCATGCTCAATACGTCTCGGCTGTTCATAATTTTAGTTCTGAATAAAAAAGTCATGTTTTAAACCACTATTTTTAAGTGTAGGAGGTTTTTTGACCCACTCTAGCTCAGTTGGTGTTGCTCGGATTGAAAATTTGACGACATCCTTCATGTCAAACATTTAATGGAGAATATTGTTTGTTGTATAACATTTGTTGCAAGGATCTACCGTTTAGGAGCTATATTTGTTTGAATAAAAAAAGTCACATTTGAAACCTTTATTTCTAAGTGTAGGGGCTTATTTTCCAGTGTTGGTTTCTCAGAACATTAGTTAGATGTTGACCTTGAAAAACTTTTTGTTTATAATGTGTCAAATAATTCTATATTGTAATTAAAATTTTATTTTGAAATATAAACTTAACCTTATTTGTATTTGTAAATAATAGAAACTATTTTTTTTAATTTAAAAAAATTTAAATCATATAAATTAAAAAAAAAAAAAAAATTAGTATAAAATGTCAGAATAAACAATTAAACAAAGAAACGGAAGAGTTGAATTAATCATCTAATATAATAAAATAACAAAATTTTATTTAGTTTTAGTGTATAAAAAATGACTCCTCCTTTGGAAATAAACAATACAATCATTCAGGTAAGCGGGAAAAAAATAAAGAGCATAAGGGCATAGACGGTCACCAGGATTAAACCATTTAATCTGAAAAATCATCTCCTACAGAAAACTGAATCACAGGTAAGTGAAAAAAAAAGAAGAAAACATGGTTATTCTATAATTTTATTGTTGCCACGAAGACAACAGTATTACTGGTTGAAAAACTACTCTCTAAATATAAAAAATATATCCCCCACAAGATCTGTCATTAAATCCAAACCCTTCTCTCTAAATGCATAAATTATCATGATGAAATCAATGAAAAAAAAATTAAATAGTAAATAAGGAGTAGTGATTTTTGATAATAAATATTATTGAGAATATTTATAACCTCTTCTTCAGACACAGAGAGATTTTTGAGAAAATCAGAAACGAGATCATGTACACCATAAACATAGCTATCCTGAAGTTCATTCCATTTCATAACTGCAAGAGATTTTTTAACAAAATCAAACATCACTTCCTCTGCATCATATTTGTCCATTTCCCACAATATTCCAAGCACCTACAATAAAATTAAAAGTATATAATAGATTTAAAAAGAGTAATATAATTATCACATGTTAATACATTACCTCAGGCTTAATATTAACATCCTTGACAAAGACTGCTAATTGTTGAAAACATTTTTTATTCTTTCCCAAAGATTCCACTGCTTCTTGCATGGCATTGTGAAAGCTCTCTAATTTATTAAAACTTCTTCTTCTGGCAGAATAATAAAAAAATTAAATAAAATTAATATTGTTTGTATTTATGGTCATGGTTTTATAATACATAATAAATATAATTTTGTTCAGAATTATATTGAACTGAAACTAACTGAAAGGAAAAAAAAGAACATAATCAAAACTGCAGAACATTAGGTAACATTCACTGGTGGGAATGCACTTTGTATGAAGTTTTTGAATTTTCATTGTAATACAGACTGGTGATTAACATTTTTATTTTAACCCTAAACAACATGGACTAGAACTAGAAATTTTTTTAATAACCAATTCTCCATTCATGCTATGACCTAGGACCAACGAGGGCTGTAAATCTAAATAAATTAAATTTATACATCTGAGGTTAGACAGGGAGGGTGCTTAAGATGATGCTTTGTTGACTTAAAATAATGCTGGCAAGGCAAAACACTATGATGTTTTATATTGAATCACTTTAAGAGAGGACTAGGTGCATACCTTAAATAAGACCCCAAGAGGATACCTTGTACAATCTTCCAGTTTAATGTTAATGTTTTTGTTTCAATTCTATATATTAGTTATCTTTTATATGTATTGGTTATTCTATAAATGTTTTGTAAATACAAAATGTTCAAACAACTCAACTTAATGATCCACTCAGTGATATTTCATTACTTAGATGTGCCCTGGACCTGAAGGTTTTTTCATGACCTCCAAGTGATTGCATGGAATTCGATGAATAAAAGAGAATCAAAAACCTACTTAAAACTAGCAGAACGGGCTTCATGGCAGAACAGCTAAGAGAAAAAACATTAATAAGGAATATTAATATATATAAAAGGGAATATATATATATGGATAAATTTCTTGACTGTTACTATTAAATATTTAAGGTTCTTCAGGTTCAGTCATTAAATAGAAACAACTATTTTGAAATTTTGAGACATATTGTTCTCATAAGTTTTTATATGTGGTAAGGGAAACATTAGGGTAGTCCAGGATTAAGGGCAGGAGGGCCCATAGAGCATGGGTCTGACGTGGCTATCAACATTAATGTATCATAGCAGGAAGATCGCTGAGTTGTATTTCACAGCATTGCAACATCACATAGAAGGCAATCTAGCCCAGTTATAACCACGGCGTTAAACGGTGAGGTTGCACAAAAATTCAGAATTAGCACACCACAAGGATCTAAGTAAACCCATTTCATTTATATAGGAAGACTAAAATGGGCTAGCCATATTGTCTGTATGGGTGAAAACAGTACACCAGGACCATGGAAGGAGAACTGCATGCAACAAGATGTGGTAGGATAAAGCTCCCCGGGAAAAGATGGAGATGCTCATGATTATATGATTCTGTTTTTTCGAAACTGGATGGTTGCTTCACAAAATTAAGACAACTGGCGGAAACTGTTCCAGGAGGACATGACATAGAAGCAGATTGTGAGCCAGTAAGATTATTCAATGTTTTTAAAATGAACAGCTCAAGTGATTCTCTGATAAAGACACCGTTATTATTGTAAAAATCTGTTTAAGCTCTGAGCAGAACGAGTATAAATATATTGACTTTTTAAATTTAAAATTACAACTTATCATACCTGTGTTTTTTATTAGATAGCATTTCAACATAGTGATCCCATCTTGAACTATCTTTTATAACACTATCTCTGTAATTTTCCAATTGACTAGCAACCAATGATAAAGTCAGAGGATGGCCTAAAAGTAAATTGGAAAGATAATTGGATTGGAGGATTTAAACACATATAAAATGAAAGAGTAATTGAATTCCACTAGCATATATCTCCAGGGAGCGCAGGTGGGGAGGGGGGTCCATATTGTGTCCTGGAAGGTGGGAGAAAATAAATGAAATAAGATTATTGACCCCCAGGAGATATAACCCAGTGCAATTCAAATATGAATATCCAGGGAAGAAGTTTAAAAACTACATTGAAAAAATAGTAGTTTATCGAGAATGATCAGATAAGCTGAACAAATTATCTAATGTGCACACTTTGTTAGTTTTCTAAATAAATAAAAAAATATTTTTGAAACAAGTAACTGGTCTGATCAGTTACAGTAAGAGTTATAAGTATTCCTACACTACTATTACTTTTTTTTTGTTGTTAAACTTTGTATTTATAAGATTTTTATTTAATTTAACATATACAAAAAAATTGCATTCATGGCTACAGAATGATTATTTTTTCTTAAGAAAATTGACTGAATTTATACAATACTTGAGACAGAACGGGCTTCATGGCAGAACAGCTAAGAGAAAAACATTAATAAGGAATATTAATATATATAAAAGGA
Source organism: Euschistus heros (assembly GCA_003667255.2). NCBI lineage: Eukaryota > Metazoa > Arthropoda > Insecta > Hemiptera > Pentatomidae > Euschistus > Euschistus heros. The sequence continues at coordinate 2,725,162 of RCWM02000025.1, read as the reverse complement.
ATATATATATATATATATGGATAAATTTCTTGACTGTTACTATTAAATATTTATTAAGGTTCTTCAGGTTCAGTCATTAAATAGAAACAACTATTTTGGCAAAATTTTGAGACTATATTGTTCTCATAATCATGCCAATGTTACTGGTGGATATGGTATCAACTGACTAAATTCTAACAACTCTAGTACTCAAGTGTTAAAGTTGTGTACCAGAATTGTTAGAATTTATATATATATATATATATATATATATATATATATATTATATATATATATATATATGGCTGATTCTCAAACTACAGGCAAATTTGTGTCCCCTACCCATTAAAATTCAATGAAGTAAACTTCATTAAAAATAATGTTTTCAAATCTATTTATGTTATGTAAATTAATGCTATTAATTGAATTTATTTGGGATTTTAGTATTTCAGGATAACATTTTTAGTTTATTCTATGTCAATTCACATTGTCGTGGCTTGTCCCTATGCTTAGATTTACAATTATCTAAATAATTATTACTTGATAGGGCGAAAATTACTCAACTAATGGGTAGTAATATTAAAATATAATGGTGGAAGAAAGTGAAAATGTCTTTTTCAGGATTATAATGCCCAAGTAAATCTCCGAGTTATTTTATTCTTGTCCCTGTGATTTTTTAACATTGGTGTGCCATTACTAAAAAAATTGATAAAAAGTATTTGGAAGGAATTTTTGGATTTTTTTAGTTTTTATTTGCTATGGCAGGTAGCAGTTTCTCTTGGACCTATCAATTCGTAACCATGCAACCATTATACGACGGAATATCCTAGTGCAAACACCACCTCTGACTGTAAGTACATTCATTGTTCACATTGTCATGTCCACTATAAACCAGTTTAACCAAATGGTTATTTGTAACGGGCCTCATGCGTTTTTATAGTAGGCTACGGCCCTCATAATATACTCCCGAGAAAATACGAAAAAACTGAATAGGAATTTAGCTATAATATTTTTAACCTTATTTTTACATTTATGTGGCCATCAATAATTTAACATTGTCATGGTATGTTTATAATACATGCAAATATTAAGATAGCAAGACAATGTTAAAAATTCCTTTTTTAATAATTTTAGCAATACTATGGCCAAAGTGACTAGAATAATTATTTGGCCACTTGGATTACTTGTATTCATGTTAATTTTTTTTCTTTTTTAATTATTTACTTAGTTTTTGTTTTATGGACATTGTCTATTAAGTACTTTGGTCAAACGTTTAGCAATTTTAATTTAGTCTTTGTGTCATGCAGATTTTATTTATTTTTTAGAGTCATAATGGTGCGTAAAAAAATGTCTGATGCAGAACGCAAAGCAAAAAAACAAGAGATGGTTATGGGTTAAAATTACAAACTGAAATTTTAGAAAAAGTAAAGTGCTGCACCAACTACAATCCTCACAGGTAGCCTCAAGGAAATATCAAATGTTTGCAGCAAGATTTAGCAACATTTAAATTTAGAGTTTTGGAAGCTAGAAATTTGCCTGTAGTTTGAGAATCACCCATATATATATATATATATATATATATATATATATATATATATATATATATATATATATTTTCAATGGGCCAAAGACCATAAAAATATGATTATGATTTTTGGAATAGGGTAATATTTACCAACAAATGTAAAATTGAAATGTTTAACACTCAGAGGGACCAAAAAGTATGGAGAAAAAAAAATACAGCAATGGAAATAAGAAATATAGTTTCAACTGTTAAGCATGGAGGAAAGCTATTCAAGGTCTGTTTGAATGATGCTGGAGTGAGGTGTCTTTAATTTATTGATGGCATCAGGAAACATATAAAATATATCGACACAATAAAAAGAAATCTCCCAATTAGAGCTGGAAATTTTGTGATTGAAGAAAATTTCATAAAATGTTCGATAAATTCAAAAATATATTTATTGCTAAAGTTGTTGACATTTACATTAATGGTCTCATTGTTTTCAATCAATCCCATTAAATAATGCTAATGTTTGTTATCCTTATTGATTTATAGTAGGTGCACGAATAATCTTGACTCTTACTGTACATATCTTCTCCAGTTAAATAAAAAATATATTATTTTTAATATTATATATAATAATAATTATATGGTTTTGTAAACACAAACAAACAAAATAAATAGAACTAATTATTTCGGTTGGTTACAAACTTTTGATCTAACAGTAAATTAACTGATGATAACCATTCGCCACTGGGATATTAATAAAATACAAATGATGATTAATAAAAACAAAATAAAAATACAATACAAGCCTTTTGTGTACTGGTGAATATCTGAAGCTTGTTTAGGCAATAAACGAAGATTTTCAACATTTAAACTTTTCGAAAACAGTTCTAGAGTTTCATTCAAAGTGAACCCTTCATCAACCTATAAGAAATAAAAAATAAATTAACAATTAAAAGTAGGAATGTATCGATTCTCGATGATCCAAAGTCGATTCTTAGGGACCGATCGACAACACTGATTTAGGAGAAAGTTTTGTTATATCTAATTATATAATTATTATGATCTAATCTATTTTAAATCTATTTTTTTCCCTAATTATAAAAAAAAAGAACTAATCTTTGTAGGGATTTTTTGGGGTTTAACGTCCTTATAATGTACTCCAACTAGGGCAGGAAGGACGGGTTATCCTACAGGTTACCAACCTATTCTAGCCAGGGTGGGAAGGTCAAGATTTATTCGTGGGTTCGCCACAAAATAAATTTTAACCTGCCCAGTTGGGATTCGAACCCACGATTTTCTGGTTACAAGCGCGCTGAGACCCACACACTAACTCACTCGGCCATCGATTCCCCAACAAGGGACTTTTTTTTTCATTTTTTGTACATTGTCTGAATTTTATTAATTTATATATTATATGCTATAAGATATAATTGTTCTTTGCTATATCCTAATTTATTTCTTGAATAATCATTATTTATTAGGTCTCATACCAATTATTTTTTACTCTGACCATTTCTATAGAGACCAAGGCATCAGTATCGAGAATCAAGAATAGATTTATTTGGTACTGGTACCGAAATCGAGAACCAAAAAATTTTGGTACCGAACACCACCATTTAAAAGAAAAGAAAACCAAATCAAAGGTTGTGGTTTTTTACAAAATAAATCTACCAAATAAAAATCTATACTATTATATTAAAGGACAAGCCATTTTTTGTTTGTGATCACTATCTATGAAAACTACTGAACTAATCGGTACCAAATTTTATAGTTCCAGGAAGGTTTAGCAATAATAAAATCTACTGATTCCCAATTAATTTGTTATAAAAAAGTGATAATATGTGGATAACAGTGAAGTTTGAAAATTGACTGATAGGTGGCGAGTGCCATTCTGCTAGAGGTTACAAAGGTATGGTGTTATATAGAGTTTGAAATGAATATAATATTTACTTATATTCAATTAAATTAATGAAATAGATTTAAATATGTGGTGCAACAGAGAGTTTCCCCAGAGAGGTTTAAAAATCAACTGATATGTAGTTAGCACCATTCCGCAATGGAGTTTACAGTGAAAAAATTACTAAATCCATGCATACCAAATTTTAACTATATAAGTTCTAGTACGGTTTAGAAATAATAAAAATTTAAATGTACAATCTTGAGTGGCAGAAACAAGGTTTGCTGTCATATACTTGTACGGTTATAAATTAAATTCCAACTAGATGAAATCAATAAAGTTATTTCATTACAAAATCAAAATGTTAATCCTTTGCTTTACCTTTGCCTATCTGGATCACCAACTCATACATTAAAATTACAAATTGTAGGTCCAACTATGAGCAATTTCAACCAGGTTGAAAATTACAGCTAAGTATGAAAACATCATTGAATAAATAATACTTAATTAAATACTTCAATACAAGATTTTTATCGATAAACAAATAAAATTTCAGTAATTAGTTTTAAGTAATAGAAATTTGATGCTAGCAGATAAAAAAAGAAATCAAATACATGATATTCCAAAAACAATATTACCCCCCTCCCCTTCTGAATTGAATGCAGAACTTTTTGTTAGTGATATTTAATAGCTTAATATATTAGCCACGGAATTTCCCTTTATAGATATTTTTTAATAGAATGGCATACTATTTAAAAAATAATCACCTAGTGAATTCTTAAGCAACTTCATTTGATTTAGGGTATTTGTTGTTAGGGCGATTATTGCAGAAATGACCTATCAAGATGGTAAAAATAAGAAATGATTCAGTATAATGAATAAACAAATATTTATGATACTTACCAAAATTATCATGGATGCATGAAACAGTTAAACCAGAATAAATAGTTTAATGATGCACAATTTTGTTTTAAGTACTAAAATAATATTTGAATTAAATTATTTTCTTTTTGATATGATTCTAAAATGACTATAAATATTGTTTTTATAACGAAAAACATATTTTAAGATTGAAAAGCTATGAATATATCCAACTTTCATAGGCTTCTCATGCCGGTGCAGCTAGATCACCTTCTAATGAGTAATATTTCATCTTCAAGAAAGCTTTAAATGAGAAGGTAACATGATGAACAAAGACTCCATCAGAAGCAGAAGAGAATATTAATAGAAATATTAACATTTATCTATTATTATTAATACATTGATGATAGACCAAGGCCTGCAGCAAATAGTTGCCAATAATTACATTTTAACCATAACATATTCCACAGCCAACCATATTACCTTCATTAAAACATTAATACAATCAAGATATATCGCTAAGACCAATGAATTATAATAAGTACAAGTATCATTCTGAGAGGCAGAGGACAAGCCAGCATAGCTTTTAAGGAGTATGTTCATATAAAATGTAATATTTAAAGAAAATTAATTAAGTTAAAATACTGCACTACAGTTTAAAATAAATACTTAATAGTTTACCTTAATACAATGAACAGAGGAATCAATTTGGTTTCCTATGACGCCTTTATCTTCAGTAATAACAAGAAACTTAGCACCTATTGCTAAACAGTCGAGTACCATTTTGTCTTTTACGTCATCAAGGACAATCAGACTGTCACATAAATCCCTGTCAATCAACCTATAGGTGAAAAAAAAAAAATCAGTTCGTGTGAATTACATAAAATTATCTAATCCCAAAATAATAGGAAAACGTACATCTAAGAATAAAGGCCCTGGGACAGAGCATAAATAAATTCATGTTTCTGTATAGGCTTACAATCTAAGCCTTCTTGAAGCTAGAAAAAACATGAAAAACTTTCAATGGGTAAGGACAAGAGACCATCTCCAACCTCCCAACAAATAAGTTAGACACTGACTAAAACTGCCAAAATCCCAAGAATTAAATGTGAAGAAAAATTTTCCTTTTAGAAAACAAAAACAATTAATAAATTTTTAAAAGGACAACAATGGCAGAATATCCTTCAGTGGTAAAAAATCATTAGATTCTGATATATCTCATAATCACTCATAGGAAGAGAGAGTGTCCTTAGTAAAAAACGTAATAATCAATTCAATTTTCAAAAGAACAAATATTACATTGTTGGGGAGGAGTGGTCAAGGATATCCTTCAGACATCAGAAATCATTAGATTGTTTTTATATCTATTTTATGTGGACTATCATTTTTCCCCAATAGTAATATGTACGAAAATAAAATACACTTCCTATATTATCAGATGGCTCCGCCTATTTGAAAACAATAAGCGAACTACTGCGGTTTTTCTCCCTGGCCATTCATATGGTTCCGGCAAAGTGAATGGTTTTTTATAATTTGATTTCTCTGTAATTTAGTATAGCACTTAATTTAAAAGAGTATAATTTTTTTTTATTCGATTAGATAGTTTTTATTTTACCTACTGCTAATTTGAATTTTTATTGGTTTTAATGCTAGATTAATTGTTTTATTACACCCAAATCTAATGAGATTGGATTGGTGGTGTCTCTTTTTGTTCCTTTGTCCTGTTTCCTTCAGCTTCTAATGAGTAAGCACATTTCCATTTACTATCTTGTTTCTTTCCAAAAGCATACTTTTCTTAAAATTATTTCTTTCTTAAATTTAATTATTTTTCATTAGACAACTTATTATGTCTGTTAATTTAGATAAAACAAAACTTTTTTCTTTTATGATGTAATTTTATTAAAATTACAAAGGAGAGTGGAAGTTTGATGAGATTCAGAATTTATGGCTCTAGGAAGATTTTAAAATCATTTAACTTGGCCAAATGTTCAAGAAGTAACTCATGACACTTCAATAATCTTAAGATTCATATAATGGACTTTGTTTTCTGAATTTTTGTTTGGTCTTTTTATACAGCGATAAGTTTTTGTAATTATTTTAATATACAGTCTAAAAAATCCTTATTTAACTAAAAAATCCTTGTCATAGTCAAAAATCATTCCATTACTCATCATGTGAGAATTTCATAGTTAATGAGGAGGTAACGGTTCGGATCGGCGACACCACCAAACTAGGTTGACCCGCGCTACACCAACCAGTTCGATCCTTACGCTTCACTTCATGTTTACATTTTTCGATAGTTCATTCCTATAACCTCACATGTAAACAATCACTTCTACAGTTTCAACTTCGATTGTGTTGTTTAGTTTGTTATATTGATATTTAGACTTCTTAAATGTAAATAAGTGAAACAGAAGTTAACAACACGAGGATTAAGTGTTTTATCAATTCATGTTTTCTTATTTCATCTAAGCTTATGTGTAATTAATATTAATTCAAAATTGATTTAGTGTCTTATATTTTGATATTTCCTTATTTCCACTTTAATATTTCCTTATTTCTCATTTTAATATTAGAAGGTAAACAGAAGTTAATATTACTTTGAACAAGGATTTAGAGTTTCACAGTAAATGTAGGAGAATAACCTTTCCCTTCTAAAAGCAGCGACTAGAACATCGAAATAAATCGGTACAAGGTTAGAATCGATAAAAGGTATTCTGAGCGGGTTTAGGGGTTGGTGTCGGCGATCCGAACCATTACCAATGAGGACATTAAATTAATCAGATTTAGCTTTCTGAAAAATTTAATAAAAGACTGAAAAAAAACTTTTTAAAATTTCGTACTAGATTTTCATTTCATCTTATTGTTAAGTAAAATTTAGAACTTGAAATTAAACTAAAGCAAAACAATTCATACATTTTGGTGAGCTGGATGGTAGCAATATGCGATGAAGGTGACAATTGAACTGGGTCAGGAAATCTTTCGTTTAACTGCTGCTGAAGAAATCCCAAGTCCTCTTTACCAACTTTTCCAACAGTCAACCAATAAACAGAACCCTAAATAAACAAAACATATTATTAAATTTTTATAGTTACTTAAAAAATGTAGATTTAGTAAAAGCTAAAATATATTGCCAAAAAAAAAAAAAAAAAAAAAAAAAAAAAGGTCTATTTATCTTTACAAAATATTTTCATAACAAACATTTTTTTAGAATTTAATTAACCTAAACCAAAATCTATGAAACGGCCGTATTTTTTCCTTAAATCTGCACTCAAGAATAAAAACTTTGGTGCAATGATCATGTCGAGATCATTTTTTTAGCTTGAGATACAAGATAAATTAGTTTAATGCTATTTCATTTTTGAACTATACCCCTCTGCTTCTAGGGTCCATTAGCCTGAACAGCAAAATACGTGTCTAATATTTAATGACCAGGAACTTCCGAAAAAAATTACCAACAAGATCCGTGAGAGACTGAGTGTGTTCTCCCCTTGTTAGTACATATTAACATTTTTTCAAAAGATTTGTTTTGATTTTTTTCTCATCCCTTTCATGGCAATCAACTGGATTTGGCATAATGTAGTAAGCATTCTTTTGCATTTTTGCTTTTGATTGCTTTAGTGAGCGAAGTATTAATTACTCGGAATGGTCTCATTAGATGGAAACCTATAAAATTGGAAAATATTCCTCTAAACGAGGAAGAAAAAAGAACCAGACAACCAAATCAAAATTTGGAGGAAAGTGATTCAGATTTGAATGAAGATGCAATAGAAAACATTCTAGATAATGATTCAGAAACTTATTTTGAGGCTAGAGATGGAGATGATGAAGGGAAACAGCCAATAGCCCAGTCAAATAAGGATTTCACCTCGGAATCGAAGCAATGAAGCTGAATTTTAGCATATACCTTCGTTTTGGCATTCTAAATAAGGGGTGAAAAGTCAAGTCACTGACCTCAGCCTGTTAGCATAATTAGATATTCAAGGTCAAAGGTCACAAAAATCAGTTGTTTTTTTCTTCACATATCTCGATATCTATGCCTTGGGCGTCAATCAAAAAGGTTACAAAACTTGTAGATAATAATATTCTCTATAATTTTGGGTATATTTATTATTTTATTTATTTTTTATTTTTAGGATTAACCGTTTTTGAGATATAAGGAAAAGGAGTAGCGGGCACCGGTTCCAATAATCACTTGCTTCTAGTGCCCTTCACAATTATTTCTCAGAAAAAATGTCAGAATCAAAGTTGTAGAGTATTAAATTTTCTATAATTTCATCTATATGTTTCTGGCACTTGAAGCAAATATGTGACAAAAAGTGAGGTAACAATTTTATTTTTCGATAATTATAGATTTTTAATAATGTATAACTCGAAAACCATTGAGAGTTGGACAACTATGTATAGAAACAATTTTATTGGAAATTTAACTAGCTTTAATTCTGATCTGTAGCATAGATATTGATCTGAAGCAGAGTCCACTGTTTTCGAGATATAATTAAAAAACTGAAACATGGGATCTTCTCCCCTAGCCCCACTGTAAACTGGGGAATCTCATTCCCCTAAGGTCAGGGACTATTAGTATCTTTACCTTTTAACTATTCCTAACGAAGCTGTGAAGTCAAAAATAGTCGCATATTTCATGCACTCTACAAACCCTACAAACTCTACAAAACCTAGTACTCTAACTAAGGTCGCACTTCTACGAGAAAACATATTTTTCAGCACTCTTTTAGCTATAACTCTGAAATTAATAGTTCGATCCAAAATTAATTTTTTTCCATCTGAAGTTAAATTTACTATAAGAATCTATCTATTAAATTTTGACCAAGTCCTGTAAAATATACATGTCAGCACCCTAAAAACCACTTACTGTTTTGAAATCCAAGTTTTATTTAATGTTTGGCACATTTTTCACTATAACTCCATAACCCTTTATCCAATTTGAAATTTCATTTTTTCAACTAAAATCTGGTTAAATTTACTATCAGGTCCTATATATGAATTTTTTATTAAATCCCGAAATACACCCAAGCATGCCCAGGGCCGCCGAGAGCCAAACTGTGCCCTGGGGCAAATGCATTGTCCAGGCACTTTAAACTCCCCACTCCCAACAGTAGTCACCTGGGATTTTGTCCCCCTTGCCAGCGGCCCTGAGCATGCCCCCTGAAAATGGCAAAATCGTAATTTTGTGCCAAAACATACATATTTAGCTTACGGGGTTAAATAAAAATTTCATTAAAAATACACCCTATATACATGAAGTAATTGGGTTTCGTATGGTAGCTTGAGTTAAATTGTGGAGAACCTTAAAAGCTTGGTAGTCATCATCAAGCCTAGTGCATCTGAAGCATCTTCGGGCAGTTTCACATTTTCTTTGCAAGTCTTTTATTTCTGGATTCATCCAAGGAGAAGGGCGGCGGCGACGAAAGGTACAGATTTTAAAAGAAGCATGAGTATCGAGGATGGAAAGGAGGTTGGTAGTAAGTAATTCGACCATTGTGTCAATTGAGGAATATGAGTAAATTGGATTCCAATCTAGGATTTCGAGGTCAGTCAAAATCTTTTCTTGGGTGAGGGATTCTATGTTTCGGAAAGTAATTCTTTTAGGGAGAAACAATGGGATTGGAACATCGTATGATATTTGTATTGGGTCGTGAGGGGACAGGAATGTAAAGGTTTTTCGGTAAGTCTATGACATGAATGTCCAACCAACTGTCAGCTCCACAGGAGTAATGGGAGTAATGAGTAATGGGTGGGTAATGGGTGGGTGGAGTAATGGTGTAACCATGAAGAGGTGAAGAGAAAAAAAGAGGTTTTCTAGATACATTTTGTTGTAGGAGTTAGAGAGATTTGTATTCAGGTCATCAGAAATGATTATATTGGAGTACAGAGGAACATAATTGTCCTTAATCCTTTGATTCAAAGGATTGGTCAAAAGGAATAAATTGCCACTTATGTGGGTGGCGATAAGCCACTACATACAGGAGAGAATGGAAATTAATGGATATTTCAACAAATAGAAACTCAAAGTTTGGGAGAGTTAAGGGGGTTAAAGATGAAGAACACGGGACTGCAGGCTATCTCAAACTAAATATGATAAAGTAAGATAGAAATATAGATACCTAAATGCATATGTTAATGTAAAATTAAAATATAAATAGTAATTCATAAGTGAATAATTATAATAGAAAATTAAAAAATTATAAATAGGTAAATAAATGATAAAGAAAAATAAACAAATAAACAAATAAAGATAATAAAAATATTAAAAGTTAAATAATTAAAAATAAAAGAATAGTTATATTGTAGGGTAAAAAAATGAAAGCTATCTACAAAATCAGACATGAAAGAAAAAAAAAAAAAAAAATATTTTGAATTCAAAAACAAAAAGCATAAATGACTGTGGAGGCAGGAAATGAGTACTGAGAGGTCAGCCGAAGACATCCAGGTCCAGAGGCTGGTCTATGTATATCATGGGCTGGCCATCATCCTTCCGACAGCGAACCACACGTATTTCAGTTTGCTAGCAATTATGTGTTACATTCATACTATCCACTTTTGTTCCCATGACACTATATTTCTCTTATTTTTTATGGAAATAAATAAATAATTACTTTTTGAAAATAAATCTGGTAAACGAAAAACTTCATAATAGTAGAAAAAGAAATCCTTCGATCAACATACCTTTGTCATTGTTGTTTATTAGGTCTTAATGTCCAACTAGGACAGGACGGACACCCGTCCTTATCCTATTACATCCTACCGGTTATCAACCTATTCTAACCAGTGTGGGATGGTCAAGATTCATTCATGGGTACGCCACAAAATAAATTTTAATATGCCCAAGTGGGATTTGAACCCACGACCTTTAGTACTGAGTGCGCTGAGACTCACCCCAACTTACTCGGCTATCGAGCCCCCAACATCCCTAAAGAGTAAGACCAACCAATGGGAGGGCACTGCAAGAAAGCTCAAATACCAGACAGAAATGTATACAGGGCATTGCAGATTAAATAAACATCTCTGCATAATGAAAATCAAGACCTCACAGATTTGCAGATTCTGCAACAGGGAGGATGAGACACCTTACCACATTATATGCAAATGCGAGATACTGGCAAGGAGGAGATTTCTTTATTTTGGGGAAGAATTCATCCTAGATCCGAGTGTGGACATAGATCCTATTAGGATTATAGGGTACATGAAAACACTAGGACTGTACTAAAATAGAACAGGATAAACGGCACAGGCACAATGAGCCTTAAGGCTGAGGTGCCACTAAAGCTGGCCTCAAAAAAAAAAACAAAACAAAAAAAACAATTGAATATATTTCTGGACACTCAAATAATTTACAGAATTACTTAAATTTTAATACACTAGACTACTCCACTTGTATCTACTCAAATACTGTACAATATTATATTTAATACTACAATACATTATCTAAAAGGATATAATGCATTAATATTAACGAGCCAGTCATGCATTTTTCTAATACTGACCTTAAAATAGGTTTTGATAAACTCGTAATCATTAAGAGCAGCAGCAGCAAGGGTTGTTTTACCACAACCTAACATTCCATGAAGTATAATGTATTCACCTTTCTTAAGTATCTGAAGAGAATGTTTTAATCGGCTCAGCTGAAAAAATGTACCAGTTATAATTGAAATAAAAAAGATAAATCTGAGGATTTCTACAATGATCAAATTAAAAAAAAGTGATTTTAAATATCTGTCTCTCGGAGTTATAGAACACTATGTCCATTTTTTACCAAAAATACATTAATACGCATTCTTATTCACCTTTTTTCACTTTATGCAGAGGCATACAATTTTATTTCCTAAATCAATTAATTATAAGGTAAGTTACATAAAAATGTTTTTTATTTATTTCTTCTTATTTTTTAGGGTGAGAGGGCATAACATCCTTATGAACTCCAATTAGGGCAGGAAGGACGGGTTACCAACCTATTCTAGCCTGAGTGATTCATTTCGTACAAATAAATATTATAAACAGTTCAGGAAATGAGATATTTTAAAAATAAAACCGATTCAAATCGCTCTCCTGTAAAGTTATGGAAATGTGACAGTGTTCTATACCTCCAAGGTACATATATAATTTTCAAGATGTGTAAAATATAACTTTTAAGTTGAACTATGGAAAATACCAATTGTATTAAATAAATTAAATACTAATTAAAATAACATAATAAATAAGAGCCTCAGCACTTTGCCAGATTTAGAAGTGGGCGATGACACTTATGTAGGATTTTTAGACCTAATTCAATTTTTTTTTGTTATGGACGACTATTTATAATAACTTTTAACTATTTATAACTATAACTATCTATACTATCACATAAAAGGATAAGCCGTTTTTGTCTGTGATCACTAACCGCGAAAACTGCTGAACCAATCTGTACCAAATTTTAACAATATCATCTTCATAGTTCAAGGAAGATTTAGCAATAATAAAATTTACTGATTATCAATTAAATTGTCATAAAAAAAGAGATAAATATATGGTGCACCGTGAAGTTTGATAACCAACTGATAGGTTGGTGTTAGGGATATGGTGTTAAATAAAGTTAGAAATTAATGATAAAATTTACTTATTTTCTATAAAAACTTGAGTAGCAGAAACAAAGTTTGCCAAAATTTTATATACTTTTATGGATAGAAATAAAAATCCAACCAGATGAAATCAATAAAATTATTTCTGCTGAATCAAAATTATAACCAAATCAAAATGTCGATCCTTTGCTTTTTTGTATTGTTTGCAAAAATATGATTCATAGGCCTTTAGTTGTTAGCACTGATAATGCAGTCCATTATCTGCAAGAGTTTATTAATTGTCTCTGTCCATCTGGATTACCAACTCATAGATTAAAATCAAAAATTGGATTTCCAATTATGCTTTTATGTAATCAAATCTAATCAGAGCAATTTATACTAGGTAAATTACTGATATGCATGATAATATTGAAGAAATAATGCTCAATTGCATATTTCAATACAAGATTTTTATTACTAAACAAATAAGGTTGGAATTTCTTTGAAGGAAAACACAAAATTGCACTTATTCCACAGGATTTATCTTATTACTGCTTTGTATGAGAAATTTCCAGGATTACCTGATACCTTTTGAACTATTTATTCACAAAAAGTTCATTTTTATGATAGAAAATGTAAGAATGTGGAAAAATAGTGTTTAACAATACTGCAATGATGTGATTTTATGAACTTATAAGGGTTTATGACCAGACCTGCTAGGGTTCATGTAGACAAGGCTCTGAAGAGACATTGTCTACATCCAAAACCATACATTTAATATCTCAGGCTGTACATAACAGATAAAGTTGGTTAATGGTATAAAGAGCTGTTTCAAGTTGGAAAATTAAATCAAAATATTTCAGTAAAACAACAAGCAACAATTTCCGACAAGGTTATGAGAAACACACACTTATGATTCTGGAACTCGAAGTGAAGGTTCGAGATCTATTTCATTCAGCCATGCGAGTCCAACAATTTTGGTGAGCTCTGGAGAGGATATTAGTACTATTTATCTATATTGCAGAGTTTTTCACAATATGTTAAGAGTATACCTATCAATTTTTGGTCTTTCAAGAGATAATCTAATCCTCAAGCAGGTTCTTTCCAATTCAGTATGGATTGGAGAGAGGAAAGTTCATTTCAAAATTTATTGATAACTCAAAAAGTATAGGTTTTCTTAATACATTAAATCAAATAAAAAAAGTTTGTTGTGGCTTAACATACTCATGTACAGCAATTAGAGCAGGAAGGTTTTAATCTTAATATATATAAATTACGTGTCGCTTAATATTTTATTAAATCGCAATAAATAAAAAAAGGTTTACTATTATATAAAAGTTTTGTTTGTGTTCACTAACCGCTTAACCATACTCTATCATCTTTATAGGATGGTTTACAATAGCAATTTTTCAGAGCAGGAAGGGCGGCAATTGGGGTTAAAAGGTACAGTTCTATAAGTAAAAAACAGCTGTAGCCACCAAATAACTACAGAAATACAAGAATCTCATCGATAAACAAATAAAACTTTAATTTTTAGTTGAAATTATCTTTACTTATGAGGGCGGGCGAAGCCGCGACGGGGATGCTAGTTTATGTATATAATTCTACTAATGCAACTATGACTAAAGTATATGTTAAATAAACATCCAAACATCCAGGAAGGATTAGGACTGGTCCCACAGAGGTTCTAGGATGCTGAAGTGCCTCATATACACATCACCTCTTATCTAAAATGCTTAATTGAAGGAAATTTTATTGCTTTTGTTTGGACTTCTTTTGTTTTAATAAAATTCCATTTTTACCAACAACTTACTTTGTAAAAAAACCAATACAAGATTAGGAAGCAAAATGTGGTTACCTCACAGTATCTTGCTTTCAATGATACCATAATTCATATGCTGGCATTACTACAAAAAAATATGGTTAAAATATTTTAGATACAAATTAGAATAAGTAACCTAATACAAACCAATGCTTTTCTTTGAATAATCCGCTTAGGCAAATTAGGTATTCCACCTAGCATTTTTGCTTCATGAAATGGAGATAATTTATCATACTTTTCAATAGTATTTTTAAGATTTGTATGCAACCAAGGATAATATGAGTATAAACTTTCAATAAAAATGGCAAGTTCTTTCTTGGATTTCTTAATTATGGTGTTCAGAAAGTGTTCAATCATTTGCTGATCATTGCCCTGAAAAAGAAAATTAAAGGTTAAAGATGTTGGTTCAAATTTACAAAAATCATATACAATTTAATCAGGAACTTTCCAGCATAGTGCAAAATGGTCAGAACAAGGAAGAGTTCTAGCAACAATAAAACATAGACACACAAAGGCAAATAAAACTATTCAACATTAAATATCATTGGCATGGAAAATAAATTCTAAAGACAGATTATGAATAATATTATGTCCAGACCAACTTACAAGACTACTAATGGTTTCAAATTCGTCTTCTGTGAGGATAGATCTGCTATCCTCGATAACATCTCCTTGCAAATCATCAATTAAACTATTCCAGTTATCGTTAATCACTAGTCTACTTAAAGTAGACATAATATTTATGGTACTAGAATCACAGCTATTTAATGAGAAACTATTGAAAGATATTCAAAACAAATATTTTGTAAACATTTATATATTTTTAAATTCGAATAACATAAATATCTCTGTCAACTATTTTCATTTCTTCCCTCCACGAATAACTAACAAGTGGTTGGGTCAGTGTTGCCAAATGACTTAACTAAGGAGAAGTCACAGAATCCTCCACTAATAAAAATTTCTTCTTCCATAGAGTAGCTACAAAAATGCATTCACTAAAATCAACCACTTCTTTACATTCAGTTTGTTTGGGATCTGTGAGCAATTTCATAATTAATTATCATAACTGAATAAAAATTAATCTAGGTTTCTACAAAGAAAAAATTATTATTCTTTATGTATTTTTTTTTTTAGCTATGCGCAAGCCTATCTTGCTTTGCAACAAGTCGATGGTTCAGACGTATAGCCTCAACGTGATGAGTCATGCCGTTTTGAATACTACAATCCCGATTTTCAGATTCAGAGAACACAATTTCGGTTGTTTGGATCAATATTTTTAGGAAGGATATTTGTCCTGTTTTAGGAGTATATATATGATATGCTCTTATATTTTTTTATTTTGAAATACCTTACAATTGCTATTATAAACCTTAAATGTACGTTTACACTTGAGCATCTGTCTTGAATGAGTAAGCGTTCCCTTCGAATTTACGCAGGGTCAAACACAGTGGCCCGTTACTCATGCAACTCACATAACATAACATACATGTAGGTTTATCTCCTGAGGCCGTATACTCATTCAGGACGAATGTTCAAGTGAATACGCACCTTAACAATAAGTGGTGCTCAGATAATAATATTAATATGAATATAGTTGCAGTACTGAGATGTTTATGTGTATATTAAAACATAACGTTTTAAGAAAATGCAGGAACATTTTGCTGAGATTAAGTATATGATTTCTTTCTTTTAATTATTAGCTGACAACACGCCCTAATACTTCTCCTTATTCTTCATTCCATCAATATTTGCTAGTTCACAATCCTACTGGCTTTCATGCTACTCAACACTTACGTCCCATCCATGTTTCACAATTGCTTGCTTATTACTTGGTACGAATGGTTTACAAAGAAATTTCATTCCATCTGATCGAAACTAATACTTACTTTCGTCTTAAAACAATAAAAAAATTTCAAAATGAAAAAGATTTGTTAACATAGTTTTTTTTTTTTCAAGAGTTTTTTTTTCCTGCCTACACTTATGCCCTGATTTATGGAGGCGGTTTCTCACATTCTTGGTTTTCAGCTTTTTCATAAGATAATGAAACGTGGTGTTCACGAAGCTCTTGAGCACCTAATTTTGCCTTTTTCAAGAATCACGCGCTGTCAACGGTGGTTTTCTTTCGTAGGAAAAAATATTTTTGTCCATAAATTTACCGAGTAAATTAATGAACCATTTCACAAGCAACTTAGCATTGGATTTTTGCAACAAATCAAGTAAATGGAAGCATTCTAGTGGTATCTATTATAACATTCCCCAAAATCGTTGCTTTATTCTCCTCTCTCTAGTTGACGGGGAGTACCTTAGCACACATTGACAGAATAAGGAAATTAATGAGGTTGAAACAATCTAACAAGTGATTCTAATAAACAAAAAGTAACAACTGCACTATTTTTGTTATCATGGAAAAAGGAACGGTATTTTCAAAAGTTTTTAGTGAACAATTGGATATGATGTGCCAAGAGTGACGTGTCTCGTCATATTTCTGTACTAATCTTAGTATGAAAATGATCATAATTTTTGTATTTGACTTTCCCGTTATCAAATATATCCATTCCTGAGAAGTTCTGTAGAAGGCTGCCACGATATTGAATGTAAATAATTAGACTCTATTATTTTTCTCCTGGGTAAACATGGATTTTACACACCTGTATTCATAAATTGAAAATTAATTGATTTTCGCAAGGAATTAAACACTCTAGGTTTTTCATTGTTTTTTTCTATGTTTTTTTTTTGTGAATTATTATGATAATAATTAATTCAAGTGAACTTATCAAGTAGTGAATTTTTTGATGTTTTATTCTAAAGTCGGAAATATCAGTAATGAATCTTAGATATGTACAATCCTTTTGGTCCAATGATTAAATAAAAAAGATTTCATCTTGTTTAATATTTTATTATAAAATTCATTTGTCTGGGTTTGTAATCCAACGAGTATTTTTCAAAATGATCGTATTTTCCTTTCTCAAAACGGTATTGTCTATTAATTAATTGTAACGTCTACTATATTTATAATGAAAACACATTCATTTGTGACCGTTTCATAAAGCAACAATATTATTACTAGTTATGAAGATATTTCAGGATCATGTGTGTAATGAATTGTTCATATTAAAATGTTTGGCTAACAATATGCTATACAGTCGGCAAAGGAGGGGTTTGTTATCGATCGCTGCTGTGCTTCGGAGTTGTATAGTATCTGTTAGAGATGGCGAATCCAGCTGGGGTGCTGGAATTAAATGTTGGAGGAGTCCTTTACACCACTACTTCTCAGACTTTAGAACCACTCCTTTCTGGTTTAGAAGCTAATCCGAAAGACGCTAAGGGGAGGATATTTATCGACAGAGATGGTGTGCTTTTTCGCTACGTTTTGGACTTTCTTCGTAACGGGTCTTTGGTCCTTCCTGATAATTTTCGTGAGCGTGAAAGGCTTCGGAGAGAAGCCTTGTTTTATGGACTTGAAAATATGGCAGAATCACTTGCCCCAGCTACTCGTGGATATATCACGATTGGATATCGAGGTAGTTTCCAATTCGGCCGGGATGGGTTGACAGATGTCAAATTCCGTAAAATCAGTCGAATTTTGGTTTGTGGAAGGGTTCAACTATGTAGAACAGTTTTTGGAGAAGCATTGAATGAATCAAGAGATCCAGATCATGGAATACCTGATAGGTATACAGCTAGATTTTTTTTGAAACACAGTTCCATTGAACAAGCTTTTGATCAACTACAAGAACATGGATTTAGGATGACTGGAAGCTGTGGGTCTGGAACTGCTGGAATGAGTTCCAGTGATCTGAAACCTGGTGTGGATCAAGAAGAAAACAGATGGAATCATTACAACGAATTTGTCTTTTCACGTGATTAAGCAATTGGTATGTGGAATGATATAAATTAAGTAGAAGGTACGTGGAATGATGTATGGGGTCACATTAATGGTATTGGTGAAATGAAATATTTTTGTTACCACACCACTACTGATTTAGGCATTTAAAAGCTCCCTATCTTCCTGACACACAATCATCTTCCTTAATAATTAATAATTTCTTTCCAGATAAGAGGAAAGACTAAAATATATTATACAATTTTTGAGTAAAGCAATCATTGGAGCAATCATGTATCACTTAGTATTTTGGATAAATGTATGTATGCAGTATTAGACAAATTGATTACATCATTTTTATTTTTTAAATCCATTTTTAAAAGTAATAATAGCAAGTAACAATTATTTAGTTATAGATTAAATTAACTTTATGATTTATTATACTTGGATATACTACATATCATGATTAATTCCTGGGAATAAGAAAAACAAAATTATCAAGTTTAATTCTTCCAAAGAAAATAATAATTTAAGCAAGTGATGATTTATGAGTATGTTGGATCAGAGTTCTATTGATGAAATTGATTTATTTTTGTCTTAGCAGTTTTCTGATCGATATTTGATATTTCAGCTAATAGTTTTAAATAGAACAGTAATTTTGTGCTTATAAGAACACATTTTCAAAACACTTTACAGTCAGAGTAAACTTCTTTATATATGAACCTAAAAAGCTGTAGTAGTTTAGTTTATGCAAAAGTTATCTATTTATAAATAAATTACATATATAAAATTGAATTATTATTATTAAAATTCAGCAAGACTGAAAATATATTGGTCCTGTTGTTTATTTTTGTTTTATACTTCAAATGACTTTATTATTGTTATGTTAATTACAATTTCCCAAAAGGAAGGACAAATTTTAGAAGGCGACAAGCAATTTGGTAAACAGTTCTTCACTGTTTATTTTTATTCTTGCCTTGCTGTTCTTATTTGATATTCAATAATAAAAATATATATGTGTTAATGCTTGAATTCCAACATCAGATCTAAATACTTCCTTATTGAAACCTGATTAAACTTCCTATTTATAAAAAGTAAAGGAACTTCTTAGATATAGGTGCTCGAAATCACTTTTAGCTCTGGAATAGCATAAAACTAATTGTATTGTTTAGTTCTATTCATT
Organism: Euschistus heros; assembly: GCA_003667255.2. Classification (NCBI taxonomy): domain Eukaryota; kingdom Metazoa; phylum Arthropoda; class Insecta; order Hemiptera; family Pentatomidae; genus Euschistus; species Euschistus heros. The sequence continues at coordinate 2,705,529 of RCWM02000025.1, read as the reverse complement.
ATCTCATAAATGATTATAAAAACTGTCGATTATTTCTGTGTACATATCTTAAATATTGGACCGAAATACACATTGTGATAATGCATATTGTTTCATTTTACTTAGAAGTATTGTATCCTCTTAAGTGTGAAAAAAGGGTGTAGTTCTTATAAATAAGAAAAAAATATTAATACTGTATTAAATAGAAGTACATGTAGTTATTTCATATTCTGACTGAGCATGACATATTTCATTTGATTATAAGACATTTAATGATACTGTTATTAGCTATTGGAAATATTAGATTTTAGGATTATATCTTGTAGCAGGACGCACAATTCCATACTAAACATTCCAATCTCTTTTAGTGAAAAGAAAGAATAGTGTAATTAGCTATTTCTTAATTATAACTTCCAATCAAATAATTGAGGTATGTGACAATTACATAAGCAGCATTCAATACACAGCTGCATTTTGGCACTAAAAAAATTTATATATATTAAATTGGCCAATAGCAACATATTTATTTTTACTTTAAAAAAGTTTTATTATTATAATTAGTTATCTATTAAGATTATTACTACGGGTATTGACCATAAGTATTATTAAATGAAAATGAGTGATCATATTGCAATTTGTTGGTCTAATAAAAAATTCTATATTATTTAGGAATATTTTTAAATTTATGTGTACATAGTGAGTCTTCTTTTAATAATGGACCATCGATATTCATATATTATTTAGAAATAGTGAAGTTAAGAATTAAATGGCTTTAGAATTTGTTATCATGTATTTTTGTGATGTAGCTGTAGTAATGTAAAGACGATATAGAAGAAACAAATAGAAAACATTTTCTTTTGAAATATGATAAAATACTGTGGTTAGAATGCTTTTGGTGTTGTAAACTAACTCATGGCTATAAGAAGGAAAAATAAAATCAATCTAGATATATTATAGTGTTTAAAAAAAGTAGCCTGCCTCAGTAAAAAGCATGTTCATTGAATAATAGATTTTTAAAACTAAATTTTAAATGGTGGTTTAATAGCAAATTATAAATCAACAAGGATTAGTTTGAAACCATTGTTATTTTTCATTTTTTCTTTGGTTCTATAAGTATAAATAATCTATAAACCACTATTATTTTTGAAAAACTGTTTCTATTTATTATTGAGGGAACAATTATAATTAGATTTCTGTACTTAAAACATCAAAGTATTTTAAGCTGTATTATTGATTATAAAATTCATTATTAATTATACTTGTGATTTTGCCAAATGATATAATTATTTTTATCACCCTAAAAATACGATTATTTTTATAAAAATTACAAGCTTGTAACTATTAAGTTAAGTAAATTTGTTTCAATGTACATTTCCCTGAGATTCCAATTTTAAATAATCAACTGATAGAGTATGACCTAAGAAAGTTGTTTATTATTCAGCCAAGGGTAGAGTATATCAATATTTATATATTTTGAAGCTATTCAAAATGATTTAAAAATTGACTTAATTAGTATTTTTTAAACCTCCGGAGACAATGTGGGCTCCGCATGGACACCATCATCACTCATTTTTGTGTGTGCATACACCCATTTCTCTGCCACCTATTTGGCCTTGAGTATCTGTTCTCTGACTTCTTTCAGTCCAATCTAAATAAAAACAGTACTATCAAGCGTTCAGCTTATGAATAAGAGACTCCCAAAAATGTTAAAATACATTCATTAAAAAAGCAAAATGTCTGAATTTATTATATGGTATATAATCTCTAATCAGTTCAGTTCTAGTTCATGAAGAATTAGATTGTTACCTTTATATTATTATACTTTTCGTATGTAATCACTTATCATTCCAAATATTTTTCATTACTTATTTCATTTATGTTTGTTTTAAAATAAAAATAATAGTTTGGAATGATTTATTACATATCATGTAGTTATTCTTATCACAACAAACTTTCATAAATGTTTGCAATACAACCTTAAACACGATGGGGTCTAAGCGGACCCCATGTAGTATTGTATAGTTTAATTCATGTTGTCTCCGGAACGTTAATGATATATTTTTTTCATTTGACTGATAAAAGTTATTTTAAAATTTTGAATATGTTTAAAAGTATCAATTCAACTATTTTAGAAGAAATAAAATTATATGTTATGTTAGAATAATCTATCTGTGAACAATCCCTAGTCTGTAAAATCATTAGTTTCAAGATATAATTTAATTTTTAAAACAAATAAAATATAACATAATTATATGTGTTGCAATTAATAAATGTTGTAAGAAAAGAGAGCCGTTCAGAACTATTAGCCTTAATTCTTATCACACTATTACCCTATAACAGGCTGTATTAAAAAAGTGACTTTTCATTAAAATATGAATCCCAAGAACCATTAACATGTTTATCCTATTTATTGTTTAGCAACAATGTATTCTCTCTATAGAATACTAATATAAGCTTATTTATAAACAATGGAATGCCTTGATGAAGCATTAGTTAAACAATTATATTGAAAAAGCAACATGACAGTGTCTTACAAAATTCTTGTTTAGCCACCAAAGCAGATCATGAGAAGTCCTTGATGAACATTGATTTAAAACATTTTCTAGAGGAGATACGTCCTAAGAAAGGGAAAAAGGCTCTGTAAAACCACCACTCGACACTGATTAAGTTCTTTAGCAAACTGTAGGGTAAAAAGATGAAAACGAGCAGTAGACTGGTCCTGCATGAGCTTATGCTCCCAATGAGTCGTTAAGAGGTAGATTTGCAAAAATATTTTTATAAAATCCTGATATCATCAAAAAATTGTCACTTGAAATGAAAATTGGGTTTGCAGGTGAAATCCTGATACCAGTGAGCAATAATTAATTTTAACTAAAAGGACAGATTTGGTTGCTGCAAGAGGACAGTTTGAAAAAAAAAAAAAAAATCAATGCTTCGCATTGTTTGGAACTACTAAGGAGTAATCCATGCCTGATAGGTGCACTATAAACTCTAACCTCTGTTGCACATAGTTAAATAGAATGTAGAGGATTCGATGGCCAAGTGAGTTGGGGAGTGGGTCTCAGCGCGCTTGGCACAGAAGGTCGTGGATTTGAATCCCACATGGGTGGGTTAAAATTTATTTTGTGGCGGACTCATGAAATGATTCTTAGCCTTCCGACCCTGGTTAGAAACGGTTGGTAACCTGCAGGATAACCCGTCCTTCCTACCCTAGATGGAGTACATAAGGATGTTAAGCCCAAATAAACAACAATAGAATGAACATTAGTTCAAATTAATACATTTAAACGTAACTACAACAATTTTTAAGATCAATTTAAAATTAGATACCATCTTTCAAAAACTTTACAGAAAAGACACCTCCGGAAATGCAGAACATCACCTCTATTCCATCCAGACATTTCTAAAAATATAAATAAAAGAGCGGAAACTATTAGCAGGATTACTTTTTAAAGTTATCTCTATAAAGCAAGAAAAATCCAGGGCATTTTTCATATTATAAAAATCTAGACTACAGTGAATTTTTCATTTAATTCACATTGAGAATTCCTTCTAAATATTTTAGTTGTGCAGAAAAAAAAAAAAAAATTAATATTCAAAATATCATAAACTTCAAAATATGAGTTTTCTTTAAACGAGCTCTTAGGATTAAACTCCTATCAAAAAAAAAAAAAAAAAAAAAAAAAATAATAAAATAAAATAAAAAAAATAAATAATCAATATGGAAAAAATTCAAACAGATATAATAAATTGTGTCATTTAAACATATGATAATTTGGTAAAAATTGTAGGAAATGTTATTCCACAATTTTTACATTTTAGGACCAACTTTATCATAAGACATTATAGTACTTTGAAATTCAAATTAAAGATCACAGGAACATATACATAGTTTTAAAACAATTTATAGATCAAAACAACTATATATGCTCATCATGCCAGATGGTATTTTTTTTTTTTTTTTTTTTTTGTTGTTTTTATTTTAGTTTGATGATTGACATGGTAACTTTCACAAAATATTATGAGTAATAGTTTAAAAATAATTCTAAATTACAATAAACACAAGAACATCATAAATAGGTAGATCTGAACAAGTTTCAATGAATTAGTAGGATTTTGTTAATGCCAATCCAAGACTTTTTTTTTTTTATTTAGGATTTACACTAACTTAATACCTTAAATATTGAGTAAATTAAATTATTATCAGATTCAGGAAATAATTTTTGATGAATAATATGGTTTAAAATAAAACACATACATATGTACATACAAGATACATGTATTTATTTTATTCTGCACTCATATTTTTATAAATATTCAAAAAATGGACTGTGGAGGAAAGAATCTAGCTCTACAGCAAATGGTAGCATCATTAATAAAATTTCTATAAAACTTTCAACATGATCAACAAACTTAAAATGTATCTAATTTTAACTCCAATATAAGAGTATAGTTTAATATTGAAATATATGTTAATCACTTTTATATAATATAAATCTTTCTAATCAATTTTATAACAAAATACATTTTGATATAAGGTACATTCTTTCTTATATTTACACCAACATAAACAAAGTTAAGATTCTCAAACATTAACCAACAAACTGATATAGATTCGTAGACTTATAGTTAAATTATAACCATACATATTTATTTATTTCAATAATATATTCAAGGTAAATGCTTATTTTATTAATATATTGTATTTACAACAGCTAATGTCAGAAGTGTGAGATATATTTAAAACAATGATTGTCTTTGGTTTTTGGCTTGGTTGACCACAGACGTGCGGAGTTCATAAGATCTTTGAATGAAAAGACAATCAATTTCTTCAAATTTATAGCTGATAGTACTAAAAAATGGGGCCAATGCTTTATTAATTAGCCAATCAATAATTAAAATCTACTGACTATTTAATTTGAACTCGTTGTATATGCTAACTAAACTACCTATATTATAAAATCATTTTGTACTAAAACACATTCGGCCTTATAACTTTAAATGGCCAAATTCCAATGGTGTTATTGCATGGACTCTTACTCATGAAAAGATATGTTATTTAAATAAACTATAGCTCAATTTGACACCTTTTCTTTTCATGAGTCATTGAGGTAGTCTACTTATTACATGAATAGAATAATATACTTGATTAAACCAAACAGACAAGTTTAAAGCTTAATGGTGAAAACACAATTTTATTTGACAGGTACATATTCATGTGAAATATTACATGTGAATATATAGATATACAAAAAATAAATCCAATGCTCATTTTTAAATGAAATGACAATTTGATGGAATAGTTCTAATCAAAGTTTTGGAAAATCTGCAGTAAATAATATTACAAAGAACAAAGAACCTATAAGATGCAAAATAAAAACAATAAAAAATAATCTAAGATTTTTTTTTATTTATGTCTAAATAAGTATCATATAATAATAAGTAGGGTAGGATAATAATTACATCACAATCATAAGTTAACAGAAATGGAAAGGTAAATTTCTTAAGTTCTGAGTAAAAAAAAGGTTACATTTATTAAATAATTAAAAAAAAATGAAACAACTTCCTAGAACGTTTCTATCTAGCTTCAGTACCATTAAAGACAAATCAGAAACGAGTAGACAATAAAGTCGAATTATACTGATTTTATTTTTAGTAACAAAATAAACTAGTTTGAAGTAATTATGTAGGATCATATTTAATTAACTTCAGAACTCAGGTATTTAATTTTGACAATTTTAGTTTGTTTTTCCCCACCATCCCTTCTTAAATTCAATTATTATCTCAAGTTTTAAACTATATGAAAAACCATTGGTTTTTCATTATAATTAGTTTAAAGCATGTTTATCATCAAAAACACATCATTTGCACAAAGAAGTAATAAGCTATACAACATCTCAAATTAAATATGGACAAAAATATGAGTTAGTCAATAGTTAGAAAATAAAACATGGGGAGATTTAAAATATGTTAATTCTAATTTTTAGAAAATACTAAAATAATCATTAATTATACTGTGGTATTTCTTAGGCAAATAGAGATATTTAAAAGAAATAACTTTGAAAACATCAATTTAAGTTGGAATAAATTTTGTTGCAGGTAGATGATTTTATATATTATATATATATATATATATATATATATATATATATATATATATATATATATTAAACTCTTATTTTATATGAATGAATTAAAATAAAAGTAATTAAAGCTGAGATAAAAAACATTTCTGGACAATAAACAGAAATTTATTACTTAGTTTAATAAGTCAACAATGTTATAATCATAATGCAAGAAATCAGGAATTGTAATGTTAGCCAAGGCCCACCCCAGGCTGCAGTGCTATGCAGTAGTGTAAGAAATAAAAATGTATTAAAATTAGTCCTTATATACAGTTACCTTAATTAGAAGACATTCTATTAATCAGGGAAGCATTTTGTTTTCCAATTGAAATATAATATGAGTGCACTTAATTTTTTGGTTGAATAATGATCGGGAGCTATTTAAATCATAAATGATTTTAACCAGGCAGAACCAGTTTCATAGGTAGACATTGATAATTTTAGAACTGAATCGCATATATAAATTAAACTAATAGTAGGACAAATATAAAAAAAAAAAAACAATTCTATGACACAAGTCCAATGCAATGTAAAAATAGAAATATCATCGATCTGGCGACATTAAATATTTCCCTAAAAATAAACTATTCAGTATAAATGTATGTATGTATTTGTGTGTGTGTGTGTGTGTGTGTGTGTGTGTGTGTGTGTGTGTGTGTGTGTGTGTGTGTGTGTGTGTATATATATATATATTTATTTATAAGCAATTAAGTAAAATTACCCAAAGAATTAAGTCAGTAGGTTTCTATTGATAATACTAATAATCTAAGAATTAAATCTCAGAAACTAAGTTTAAGTATTAAATTAATGTGCTTTATGCAGATAAGATATAATCAAAATATAAATATAGAATATTTAATAAGAAAATAGAATAATTTTTTTTTATGAGTAGTACTTAACACTTAAATAATGATAATAACAAGAAAACTGATGTAACCGCTTTACATAAGTATATTCAAGAAAGAAATGATTGCATGACTGAAATATTAAATATATATATATATTTATTAAGGAAATAATAATTATCAGATGTTTAGACATTGATAACATAGAAAAAACTTGCTTAAATGAAAATGTTAAAGTCTTTGTGCTTTTAAGAATAATTACCCTTATTAATATTTATATTTACAGAACTGATATCAAAGATTAATTTTAAGCCATTTCAAATAAATTCAGTTTCAAATTGTTAATAAAAAAAAAAAAAAAAAAAAAAAAAAAAAAAAAAAAAAAAAAAAAAAAAAAAAAAAAAAAAAAAAAAAAAAAAAAAAAAAAAAAAAAAATTAATAAAAACGGAACATTTATGGTGTAATAATAGCCTAAGAACAATTTATTTGCAATGCAAAAACACAAGGTACTTGTGTTATTGTAATTCAAATTATTATGAAAAACATTATGTCTGTGAATTATGTTATTATTATTTTTAAGTATATATCTTTTTTTTATTATAATATTAACTTAAAAAATAGTGTTGTATAAAAAATATTATACTTCAGCTAATTACATCTTTAACATCATTTTATAAAGCAGCAACATCATGAGATAAAATTATTATTATTTTATATATTCCATGGAAAAACATGTGAACCAATAAAATTTAAACATGTTATGCCATGATACTACTATAAATTGCTCAACCGAAAATTTCCAACAAAGTTGACATCATGCTTGAATGTAATATAAACATATACTTGATAATTCATGGGTGGATTATCTATAGTCTTAATAGATATATGAAACCTACAAAAGAATTTTTTTTTAACTTCTTATTCCTGACAGTAGAATAAGTATGGCAATTAGGTCTATAATTAAATGTTACAGTAGAAAATACAATGCTCTAAATGTCAAACAAGATTTTTTGTAAAAAAAAAAAAAAAAAAAAAAATATGAGGCAACTATTATCGTCTATTGACACTTTATTTTATTTATATAATTTTGACAAGAAATAAATATTGTTCAATTCTTTTTAAATTTGTTCTTTACCAATTTTGAGGATTTTCCATGGAATTGACATATCTATGGTTGTCACACCACCCAATTCCACAGGTAATCAGGATTTTACAGAATCTTGTGTCTGAGTTTAATTTAATTTAAAACTCTCATTCTTATTAAAGAGGTTCAATTGTATTGTTTTCAATAAAAGAAGTAGTAATACTTTTAATTTTGTTTAGTTTGACACAGTTTCATAATTTATCTACAAGAAAAACAATGGAGGTGAACTGAAGCATTTACGCTCTCTATTTTATTTCGCTATAAGAAAGGGGCAGGGGATATAAGAATTCATGTAGTAATCTAATCATCACAAGAATCAATTTTCCATAGGAAAACAGAAAAACTACATCTAAGTAACTATCATTTAATACATGAAAACTTTAGTTAAATAAATTCAGTTTATATTTATTTTCTAATATAAGTTACTTCTTTGGACTATTGGTGTTCATACAGAAATAAATAACCTGGCCGTCATTATTACCTTAGCCTATAAATCGTTATTATATTTGAGTTCTTTGAAAAAGAAATAAACATTTTCCCATAAAAAAAGTATAAAAGTTAAAACTATTTCTATTCATATATGTTGCACTATACACACAGATTAATATAATAAAGGAAAGAAATTATATGCTGTAACAAAGTCTACCCATATCCCTAAGAAGGATTTAAATTGGAAACTTAAATATGACAAAACAAAGGCTACCTTCTTTTTCTTAAAGATCTACCTAAATTGTATTAAACTAAATGTAAAGTGAAAAACAAGTTGATACTGGTTCAATTATATTATGATAATAAGGATAACGTAAGACAAAAAAAGTTTTTCTTAATATCTAAATGCCATGACACCACTAACTTCAATTTTAATCTAATTTTCTAAAACATTTTCTCTCTCTTATAAGTTCAAGAGTATAACAGAATATTTAAAATTCTTAGATTAAAATAAAAACTTAAGATTGCCGAAAAATTTGTATGTTGGACATTTTTTAATGCATAGCTATTGCCATTTTATCATATTATTAACTGATGTATACATGGGTAAAACAAACATATAAAAAATTAATTAAACAAGGCAGACTGATCATAAGCTTGATTATAATAAAATTGAAATAGTTTGTTCAAAAATTAAAAACAAATATAAATAAAAATAGAATTGAACTTAAATATCTTTCTTGGTATAAAACTGAGTTGAATATGCAGGATGTATAATGAACTCTTTATTCTTATATACAGTCAACAGAGCGGTAGTATAATTTTTTTTTACAACATTAATATATAGTATATATTTTTCTCTAATTGCACCACAATTCATTTAATAAAAATCACACAATTCATTCACTTCATATATATATGTATATATATATATATATATATATATATATATATATATATATATACATATATGATTTTAGAAATGTTACACATTTCTCTTATTTAGTTTGTATTATAAACTCTCTAACAAATTTAAATAATAATCTCTGGTAAATTAAAGTAACTTTTATACTCCTTTGTAGTATTCTATCACATATAAAATCACACAACAAAAAAATATTAAATAATACTCATAGAAGGAATATGACCTTCCTCATAAGAATCATATACCACAGCTCAAAATAAGTTAAAGTATAAGAACAACCTAAAAGCTATACAAGTTTAAAATGACTACCAACTACAACAATGGTAAAATTTCTTCTTTATTACTTCTTCTTAATATTTTTAAGTATCTGGCCAGTATATTAAGAACTGCTTGTTCCTTAGATTAGTATAGATATAAGGAAGGTTAGCTTTTTCTACAAAAATTTATACATATACGAGTCAGAAAGTTATTGTTATCATCTTAATATGTTTAAAACTTACTCGATAGAACTTAAAATTTTTCAATTATATAAAGGATGCAAAGATTTAATCCTCCAAATAAATCGAGCCGATAAAATCTCTCTTGCATGTACAGGTTATTTCAACCACAAATAATACAATATAATCCATAATTCCACATAAAAAAGGAATGTTTCATGGAACTGTATCACAACTGATTTCAGTTTTCATTGCATGTTTAAAAACAAGATTTTAGTACAATTTAAGTACTATATAAATCATGAGGAAATTTTCTTTTCTTTTGAAGTTTATTTTACTGGCCTGCTGTCTTGTTTTTAGTCCTTTAGACTATCACACTATGTTCGAATAACAGCCAGTACCAATACAATTCTCCTGACAGAAAATTAAATTCTTGTTAAGTGTTAAGGTCATCACATTTTTAACCTACAAAAAAAAAAAAAAAAAAAAAAAAAAAAAAAAAAAAAAAAAAAAAAAAAAAAAAGAAATTATTTATTATCCATTAACAATAGATGTTGTTCAAGCCAAACTGGAATCTTTCAAATGTGAGAAACAGAAAAATGGGAGAATGTTGTTTTTCTATAATGAACTCAATGTCAAAAATATCACATCTAGAAATTTTTAATCGACAGGAAAACAACAGTCGTTACATTTAATTTAGTATCATTAAACAAATTATCAAACAATCTTATTAGTCCAGTTGATTTATAATGGAAAAAAAAAAAAAAAAAAAAAAAAAAAAAAAAAAAAGTTTGCAAAAACATAAGTATCTATTTTTTAATATGTTGCTAGAACCAATAAGGGTAGTTTACATCCAAGTTTACAACCCTCAAAACCTGTTTTTTTAGAATTAGAAAAAACACAAAATTTTAGTTTTTCACTTATATTTCGTAACTATTTGATTATGGCTGATAAGGCATATTTACAATATTAAAGAGCACTATATTTTGGAAATTTGAGGACAATTGCAGCTCTGTAAGCCAATCTGATGCAGAGATACGGTTCTCCAAAAAATGGCGATTTTTAAAAAATTTGAAATTTTTCTGTTATAGTTAAGTTCTTGGCTGCATAATGACGAAAGTAATGGTTTCCGAAAAAAAACATCTTCAGAAAAGAATTAAAAGGAAATTTAATAAGCTTTAATTTGAGACCCAAACAGTACCTGTACGCCAAATGGTTTTCTCAGAAATGGGAAAAGATTGGAAAATCATAAAATCGGATATGGAGAAAAAATTGTATGACTGCACAGTGGAATGAAACCTGACTCTAGGGAGACAAAATTCATTTTTGAATTTGAAACTGTGAAGATATACTACATTTGTAATATTGTTTGGAGAGTAAGAAATCAAGGTTTGTTTTAATTGGAATGTCTGAACAACTGAGAATTAATACTTCAAAGGTTGTATAATGAAGTAAAACAAATTTGTAAACTATTCAGTAATAATAGAAATATCGCTAAAGTGTGGAATTTTTTCCTTTTTTTTTTTTTTAATTAGAATTATTATTCATACATGGATACTGAGGCCCAAGATATGTAGATGCTTTTTATATAGTATAAAGAGCTCATTGTATAAAAAAGTGCCTGTCCTCCAATTTTCATTGGTGTTTTTTCTGATGTCACCGCATTCTACCACATTCATCCTGCTTTTATTAGAAAGATAAACAAGTCCACTTTTAAAAATGAATTGAATCACGTAGCACAAATAAGCACATCTATTACTTTTATTTTACTTTATGGAAAAAATGGTCAGTTTATTAAAGAAACAATTTCTTCAAAAATGGCAAAAAAAAAAAAAAAAAAAAAAAAAAAAAAAAAAAAAAAAAAAAAAAAAAAAAAAAAAAAAAAAAAAAAAAAAAAAAAAAAAAAAAAAAAAAAAAAAAAAAAAAAAAATCAACAAGAGGTAACTAGTTATTACTATTTCCAAAATCGAAACATAACTGGGTAACAGCACAGACGGAGTCACTCAGAGAAATGAAAAATAAATTGGCCACTTTTTCAGCCAAAATAGAAGAAAACCTGAAGCCATGAGAAAAAAAAAAAAATTATTTAAAGGTTTTAATGATAACTAATTGAATCGAGAAGAGCTTATCTTTTATGTAAAAATTTACATAAATGAAATTGTCAATTGGTCAAATATCAGAGGAGGTGGCACAGGAGGCGATAAACAAGGACTATAGGAGGTTTCGGGAGCACACAAGAAAACGCTCTCGAGTAGTGACGATTACTGACTTATTAAGAATACTTTCAGTTACCTCTGCTCCTATGTATATCAATACCTTGGATATCAACTACCCTTATGGGTCCTAACAACATATTAAAGAATACTAGATACATGCCCTTTTGTGAACTTCGATGTGTATCATGTGTTGATGTATGTAATCGACTGGGCTATATTATTTATAAAATAAATTAACCCATTCATACATCTGCTTTATAGTCCACCATTTACATTACATATTAAGGTACCAACTAATACACTATTAACATATGTAAGTTAATAAGTCAAATTTAATACTATAACCAATTATTCTTTTCAACAGAGTAGCTAAAACTCCAGTTTGACGATAACATTACTATGAAATAATATGACAAAAAAAAAATTAAATTTTTATCAATTTTTTTTTCATAAAGTGTAAACACTTACCTAATCAATGTTTAACAATAACTATACTCTCATGTTAAACATCAAGTAAATTTATTTTTTTTAAATTTGATCAGTGCAATAAAAAAAAGCCTTCATTCATTAATAGCAGTCTAACAAGAACAATGATTATAATTTCATAATATTAAAACAGTATTAAACTATCATAATATGTAGACAATAAATTCAGAATATCAAGTAACTATTGAAAAAACAAAAGCAATCATTATAGTAGCTGTAGCAACAAAAGTTGGAGGTGTAATGTCCATCATAATGCTTGGTGTTAGTTTGAAAAATTAAGCAATGGAGATAAAACAAAGAGGGCTCAAGGCAACCTTAAGTACTTCTGAACAAAAAGTGGAATGTCGAGGGCAGTGCAATGTTATAGTAATATATAACAGATTAACACTAAACTATCATTCGCAATAAAATTATTCAAAGAGATTATAATGATCAATATTGAGGAAAAAAAAACTATTTGTTCAGGGTATTATTTCTATGAACAATTGATACATAAATTAGATTTTGTCACTCTTTAGGATTTGTCATTATAAGATTAAGGCTTGGAAAAAATCCATTGAGCCACAATTGGATATCTTAGTAACCACTTGAATAGAGAAGCACTCTGCTACAAATATATTATTAAGGTTCTAAAGAAATGCCTTGATGCAAAGCAAGTGATCACCCACCCCTAGATCACTTGCTTTGCATCCAGGCAGCAACTGAATCATGAGGCCTTTTCTTTTCCGAGAAATGTTTAGCTAGGTATAAGTAAACGTAACAAATAAAATGAGAACAATTAAATACTTTTATGAAGTATTACCAGTAGGAGGAATAACAGTAAGATGAGAAAGAGAAGCAGAATGTGTACTCGTTTCAACAGTGGGTGGAGCTGCTCTACTCGAAGGCCATGTAGCTCCACTGCCATCACTGCTGCTGTCCACTGTATTGCCGCTCTGAGTTCCCCTCGTAAAAGGGTTCTGGAACAACCCTAGAAGCTTTTCCAAGCCAGATGCAGCTTTGATCTCAAGTCCTGGTGAAACCTAAAATTATAAATAATATTATAAAATATGTTTTCAGGATCAACAAAATTATTTTTTTTTTCTCATAATTATAAAACTTGTACTTCATTATTTTTAATCAAACCTACAAATGGCGATGATATATAATTTTATTCATCAAATTATTTTACAATGTTTCTTAAAAAGTATAAGACACTTAAGACTGGCTTAAATAAAGATTGCCTATATAAATGCACCTTCCCTCGAAACTTTTAAAACACTCCTCTTCCACCACTTTTTCTCCCTCTTGTCGGATGCTATCTAATCATATGGATGATTTAAAGAATTTTAGAGTTTAGCCTGTTTTAACAATCTTCTTATGATAATGTTTTCTCTTTCATTCAAATAATTTTCATTTTTATATTTCATAATTTTTTTTCGGTGCCCTCTCAACAAATATTTTTCATCTTCATGCTTTACTATGTGTAATATCAGAAATCTATCGTTTAATCAATTTCTTATATAATAGTTTTTTCATTACTTGTATATATAGTTTATGTATGCATATAGAGTGTATGTGTTTATATATAAACACACACACACACACGCACGCACGCACGCACGCACGCACACACACACACACACACACACACACACACACACACACACACACACACACACACACACACACACACACACACACACACACACACACACACACACACACACACACACGTATATTTTATTGTAAACTTGTATTTACTTTTTATTGTCTTATTTTATTATTTAATTTATAATCTCTAGGCCAGATATAATTAATGTTCTGTCATTTAACTATTATTCTTAAGGTACTTTGTCCCAGAATAATTACTTTTTTTTTTCTATTCTATTCTATATTTAATTAAATGTATTCTATATTTAATTAAATGTATTCTATATTTAATTAAATGTATTCTATCAAGAGAACTTCCAACATTTAACATTAAATTAAAATTAAATCATGATTGGTCAAATGACCCTTTTCGGACTTAGTTCTTTGAAAAAATATTCATTACTTTGCATTTTGACTTTACTACTTTTATTAAAAAATGTATCCACTCTTATAAGTGGTTTTAAAATATCCACTCCTCTCTTACTATTGTTTTTTATTGAAAACATTGTGTTAAAAATATGTACACATGAAATGTCGGTAGATTTAGTGTTCATATTCACTATTTTTTTATTTATAAAATAGCAGGGTAGCTCAGTGGGTAAGGCACTGGAGTCATAACTTCCAGGCCTGAGTTCGAGTCAGGATGTTGGCTGAAAATTTAGTTTCTGTTATTTGAGACATGTATCAACATCAGAGTCAGAAGACCCTTTTTAAGTAACACTCAGTTTTTCTGGCTCACTTTACTAATTTTCTTTTTGACAAGAATTAAAATGTTATTTCTTGAGTATTAAACAATATAAATAAATTAAATCAAAGTTATACATAATCAGTATTACTTCATTTTATAGTAATAAATTGTATTGCTTCACAAAATAAAATATATCATTAAAATATTAATAAGCATAGTGTTTAAATAGCTACCTTTTTAACATTTGGGGGAGGGGGGGCCACAGGAAAGAAATAAGACTGAAAGAGGACGATGGTCAAAAAAAAAGGTCTATAAATCGTGCTTTAAGGTATTGCTTCCAATGTCGAACCAGTGGCCTTAAGAACCTTCTGAACTGTTTCAGAATGTCTAGCATCCTCCTTAAAACAAGAAAAATTATGCTGATTTGCATACCTGATTTCAAAAAGATTACTTTAGTTTTTTTTTCTCTCATTATGCGCATACTTAGCCATCATAGCATAAATTTGATATTGATAAATTGATACTGATATTTTTAAATTCCCAAGCAAATATAGATCTTATGTACTTCTTAGCAACTGCACTTTTAGCCTAATTAAGCATTTAGCACCATTTCAGCTGAATCATAACTTCAGGCAATGCTATTCATTTAGCATAAGCAGTAACAATTTGCATCCAATAAGAAAATTAAAGAACCATAATAGTTTTGAATATTCTTATTTTGATGTATTTAAACTTAATTGGATCTGAGTAATTTGGTGACAAAAAAATAAAAATTATTTCCCATCCCTAACCTTTATTTTATTTTTTATGACTTTAATTTTATTTAAATGTTGTAGTCCTTTCTATTTTCTACATATTTAAATGCATTCTCTTTTATATCTATATCCCTAAAATTATAGCTCTTTTTAAAGCTAACTATATACAGTAAAACTTTGTTACAATATTGTTCTAAGGTTCTTAAAAAAAAAAAGAAAAGAAAGATCAATATAATAGTGCCTAGTAAGAAATATAAAGCCCTGATTACAGGGGAAAATTGAATTTCTTATTTTCAGTAGAATATCCTGCTTGGCTCACTTCTGTTGATGTTAAAAGATCTTTGCTAAACTTTTTTTTTAAGTGTTAGAAGGTAAGCTATATAAAAGTGAATATCTACCCATTTTAGAATTTCATATTAAAATTATTTACATTCAATGAAAACATTTTGGAATTGTAATCTATTATCTAATATTTCTTAATTTCATTTTCTTTTTTTTAAATACTACTAACATTAATTTTTGTTCCTATCAATTAAAAAAGAAAAAGTGTTTATTTTTCACTTTTTCTCCAGTTAAATTTTTGTTTCTAAATGTAATTTATAATATTTCCATAATGTATGGAACAAGGTACAATCATTTTTATTTATTAGGTTTATGTTTTATTTATTTGTCATATTTTAATAAGTTGAGAACAAAACAAAGAATCTTTAAATATTAGGCTCTCTATCAAATTGTTTTTACATTTATAATTAATAAATATCAACAGATATTTTAAAATAACCAAATGGATAACAAAACAAAAAATACACTGTACTACAGAACTACATGCAGCAAAGTATGGAAAATAAAGTCATAAAAGCTAGATGCTTTAAGGCTGTTTCAAGATAAGAGTTAATAAGGTCAGTTAAGCCAAGTAAAAAAGAAAAAAAAAATCATAAGGTTAGTAAAAATATTATAAAATTAATTAAAATTAATCCACCAACATGGCTATCAATCAGGAATTCACAAAAATATCTCAGCCTCATTATGAATAATGTGAATAACGTACAGTACAACTCCGATAATTTGAAACATCAAGGGACCAATGGTTTATTTTGAATAATCGAGATTTTCAAAGGAGAGGGTTTACAAATTATTTAAAATAGAAAAAAAAAAAAACGAGGTGAATTTCATATTAATTGGATTATTAGTGTTTTTATCAAATTCCATACACACATTTAATGAAAAGCAACGAACAATAAAATATTCATTTAGTTATTCTTGATAAAAATTTTCAATTCCAAAAATGTCTGTTAATATGCATTATAATTACTTCCCCCATTGGTACATTTGATTGTCAGCGCCGCGAAAAGCATGTGACAGGAGGTTGTTCTATTTCAGGGAAGTTTCTGGTTTTTTGCAGTTTCATTTGAAAGTTAGAACACTGCAGCGTTATTCTATATATTTCAAATTGACAAAAGTGTAAATAGAGAGATATTAAAATGTTTTGCTTTAAAAAGACTTCTCTTGCCTTCGGCAACTGCATTGATAATCTTAAATTTATTTATTATAAAAAAGACCTTAAGAAGTTTTTAATTAATGAAATAAACAGGATTCAAAATACATAAATTGTATTTGTAAGTTTTAATTAGCTTTTGGTTTAAAAATCATAAATCTTTCAAAGGGGCAGGATTTGCATATTGAGAGGATACAAATTATTGAAATTGTACTGAATTAGCCAATCAAAAGTTTCTTTATTTATCAGGTGAAGAAAGTTCAAATTCAGGATGAATAATGCAGTTTAGCAGTAGATTTGTTTTTTAAAAATACAAACATTTGTTGTATTAATATGTATTATTAAGTAAATAAATTATAATTTTAATGAAATGAAGAAGTAAATGATGAAATATTCACCATTGGAACCCAGGATGACAATTTTCTAGTTCTGGGAGGGGTACTTGGATTTTGCTGTTGCTGTTGCTGCTGTTGAGAATGAAGTGGCTGGGGTATAAAGGCTGAATGTTGTTGTTCTCCACTGGGTTCGACAACAGTAACTTTAAACCTTGACCTAGATGGGGTGAAACTAAAAACAGGAGGAGTTTCTGGAGGAGAGTCTTCATTCACTCTAGAAACCTGAAATCTACAAGAAAAAAAAATGATAATAGATAAACCAGAATTTGATTATATATTTACATTAAAAATATAATATACTAAATTAATATAATTTATATATAAAGTTTATAGTATATAAACTTATTATACTGGGTGTCCCGAATTCAAATGGCAAAACTTCAGGAACTTATAGGGGACCGAAAAACTAAGACAAAAAGTCCTTTAAGGGCTTGCTCGTTTTTGCTTAGTTTTAGAGAAAATTGCAAAAAAAGAAACAAAACAAAAATGTTACAGGTAGCGATTATCACCTTTCAAAGTTCGTCAGGCTAGGCAGTGAGATATGTAAACACTTAATGTTATCCTTTACATTTTTTATTTGCTTTTGGCTTCTTCTAGGATTATAATTCCTAAATCAGTCTTCAGTCAGTTACTCAGATATTTTTGTGGAATAGCATCAGCCACAATGCCGCATACATATTCTAATGTTGAATACGCTGATATGATTTTTGTGTATGGTTTCTGTAACGGTAATGCTTTAGAAGCGGTGTGGGAGTATGCGCGCCGATTTCCAAATAGAAGAGTGCCTAATTGACGAGTCTTTTCGTTTGACTACGAGAGACTGGGTCATTCTTAATACGTAATGAAGGTGACTAATGCCAGGCAGCAATAAGAGCAGATTATCGGAGAAGAAATAGTGTCCAACGCCACTTCGATAACAATCCTGAGACTAGCATCCGAAGAGCATCTGCTGCATTAACAATATCGCGGCAAGCAATATGGCAAACTTTGAAAGGTGATAATCGCTACCCATACCATCTTCAAAAAGTTAAGAATTTATTACCTCAAGATTATGTCAAGAGATTGAATTTTAGTAACTGGTTTCTTGACAAAATTCGCGATGATAATTTATTTCCATTAAAAATTACATGGACCGATGAAGCTACCTTTACAAGAGGATGAATTGTTAATCAAAGAAATTATCATGTATGGGCTCTTGAAAATCCTAGAGCTATTAGAGAGAATAGGTTTCAGCATGAATTTGCTATTAATGTTTGACTTGGAATTTGGAACGGATTACTGGTGGGATCATATTTTTTACCTGGAAGATTGAATGGTATCACATTTACAAATTTTTTGGAGATCGACTTTTCTAATTATTTAGATGACATTCCCTTACAGCAGCGGATTGAAATGTGGTTCCAACTCGATGGATGTCCAGCTCATTATAGCAGAGTTGCTTGAGCTTGACTGGATATAAATTATCCACAATGATGGATTGGACGTGGAGGAGTAGTACCTTGGCTACCCAGATCACCTGATATGACACCCATGGATTTCTTCGTATGAGGAACCTTAAAGCAGAAAGTTTATTCGGTGTCAATCAACTCAAGAGAGCAATTATATCATCAGAACAATGTTTAGCTGCAATTTATCAAGTGGGTGCTAGATGTAATGCTTGCATTGGTGCAAGAGGACAACATTTTGAGCAATATTTACATTAAAAAGAACTTAACATAAATATAAATGTAAATAAATAAGTATAAAAATGAAAACATGTTTTGTTTCTTTTTTTTGCAATTTTCTCTAACACTAAGCAAAAACGAGCTCTAAAGGACTTTTTGTCTTAGTTTTCGGTCCCCTATAAGTTCCTGAAGGACACCCTGTATACTTACATTAAAAATATTACAGTAGAAACTCAATAAATTATCATGAATGGGATAGGGGTCATGAAATAACGGAAATGACGAATTACAGAATTTCGCTGGTAAATTAACAAAAAAGCATTTGAAACTATATAATTTAATTAGTTTGTAATTTATTGAATTTAAAAACGACCAGATAAACATTATTAACATTGGACTTGAGTGACAATGACAAAAAACACAAAAATCTTGGAACAGAAACATTTTTAAAAAATGAAGTCATATACAAAAACGTACATATGTATCTGTTTTTGTATTGCCTTTTCCCATCCTTTCTTGATAGCTAGGGCCCACACTTGCCGCATCAAAATCAGGTGTAAAATATCTGCTCATACCACTCAATGCACTTAATTGACATTTCCTCTACTTCTTTGCATGGAATAGTGGAAGAATTAGAAACATCATCATCATCTTTTTCATCACTAGCTTCATTTTGAGCAATCAGCACTTCCTCTATAATTTCATTGTCATTTAGAATTTCATATCTCACATCCGTACCATCAATCTTTAACCAGTTGCTTACCTCTTGCTTATCTACTTGGTCAGAATTGGTACACATTCCAGATACATCTTCAAGCAAATGTTGGTTTTCATCACTACTCTCAGTAACATCACCTGCCCCTAATGGCCACAGCTTATTTCAGCTTCGAGCCAGTGTTTCAAAGAAAACATTGTTTTACACATCAGCTGCATTAAAAATGACATGTTTAATTGTTTATCCTTTCCAAAATTGATTTAAATTTGTTCCTGAATCAGAAGTAATAAAATAGTAGTCTGGAGTATTTTATAAATTTCCGAGAGTTTATTCGCATTTTCATTATTTTTAAGTTGTTGCAGTATTTCATATTTCATTGGTAATCCCGAAGTTGTTTGGGAAACGGGTGTTGTGGAAGCCATCTCGTAAATGCACACTAAAATCGAACGGAAATTTAATTTGAAATTTAGACAAGAAAAACGGCAGAGAACCGAACTCATCAGTGCCTGGATATAAATTGGCAGTCAGAAAGATGAAACCAGAGAAAGAAGCTTTTTCTCAAATGAGGTTCTACTTTGTTGAGTCTTAACTGATTCCAGGAATTCATCACTACACTCATACTTCTTTTCATCTCTTACTACAATCTATGGAGGGATTGACTCCACTCACACCTGACAAATTACAGAACAAGATGAATTATCGAGTGAAGAAATCATGAGTTTCCATTGTATAAGTATGTTAAAAATTGGTCTAGTATAGTCCATTAAGTTTCCTAAACTCAACTGTTGGAAATAAATGAATGACTGGATTTATTCTTGAAGTACGATTTTTTTTCAAAAAGAGAAAATCAAAGCAAATCAGCAGAAGGAAGACTAAAACACTTATCTTCACTCCATAATTAAATTTTTAATATATTACCCAATTTAATATTGAATTTTATTAACTTGGGAAACTATTTAAAAATAGTCCAGTAAAATAAGGGTTTGCTGAAGAAAAAACTGCTGAACTTGTTTTCTCAATGAATCTTCATGTTTTTTGGGGTGCTGAATCTGAATCTGAAGTTTGCTATCACAGCCGATGTTGGCTTCATACCCAAAATCACAAAAGAAACCACCCAAAATACAGATTATTTTCGTTGTTTTACCTATAACATGAAAACTTTAAGCTTTTTTCGAAGAGTCTTCAAATATTAATAGTAGCTGGAATTAATATCTATGAAATGAAAAAAACAACTCTGAAATCGGACCATTTTTCACGAAGATATGGTCTTGAGAAAAAGTGTGGAAGAAAATTGGCCAACTGGCGGTCAGTTCCACTTCTTTACAATAACATGTTTGTTGTACTCTTTTGTCTATAACTCCGAAACTTTTGGTCCGATTCAAAATTACTTTTTTTCATCTTAAAGCTGATTGAGTTTACTATTAAACTATTACATACAAAGTTTTAATAATGTCCTTTAAAAAACACATGCCAGCATGATAAAAAAAACCGTACTGTAGTGAAATCCATGTTTTTTTTTTTGTTTTTTTTAATTTTTCACTATAACTCCGAAACTATTCGTCAGACCAAAAATTTCTTTTTTTAATCTAAAATTTGGTCAAATTTACTATTAGACTCTATATATGAAGTATTAATAGGGTCCCTTGAAATACACATGTCAGAACGCTAAAGATCCTTTACTTTTATGAAATCCATGTTTTTTTGGTACATTTTTCGCTATAACTCCAAAACTATTTGTCCGATACAAACTTTCATTTTTCATTTTTTCATTTCATTCTCCAACACCAATTACATAAGTTTTTGCCTAGTCCAGAAAACTTGGATGAACTTGCTGATGCTTCAATTGAGGATATGCTTCTTCACCTCAAAATTACATATTGACCGCATACATATTACGTATAAACCGGCGATGTGAAGCATTGATTTAAAGTAAAGGGAATTCAACACCCTACTTAAGGAAGTTAAAGTAAAAAAAAAAACAATATATTTTTTTTATATATATATAGTTTTTAAAAATTAGTTTATTAAAAAAAAAATGATTTAAATTTAAAAAATACATTCTTCTCCAATTTTGTCAGTTTATTTTTTGTTAAACAAATACCATTATCAGTGCAAGAGTAAGGTATTATAAACACACACAGAAAAAAAAAACACCAGAAGTATGGTGAGGTTAAAAAGCAGTGTTACTTCAATTTGTGAGCGGTTTACTAAACCAATCTGGACCAACATTTAACCATGTTATCTTTATAGTTCCAGGAAGGTTTAGCAATATTAAAATCTACTGATTTTCAATTAATTTGTAATTAAAAATATGATATGTGGTTAGCAGTGAGGTTTCAAAATTGACCGAAAGGTGGTGAGCACCATTCTACATGAGAGGTTACAAAGCTATGGTGTTATATAGGCCATGAAATGTATCACGACATTTAGACCCCACTTAAGTTTGAAAATTGACCAAAATGCGGTTAGTGCCAATTCGTAACAGTGTTTACAATGGTATAACTGGTATAACTACTTAACCCATCTGTATCAAATTTTAACTACATCATCTTCATAGTTCTATGGAGGTTTAGCAATATGAAAATTTACAATAGTAAAAATTTAAATGTTTAATTAAATTTTAAATTTCTACCTAATGAAAATGATTACCAAATCAAAATGTTGATCCTTTCCTTTTTGATATTGAAGTAACAATATGATCCATGGGCCTTTAGTTGTAAGCACTGATAATGCAGTCCATTATTAGCAAGAGTTTCTAAATAGTCTCTGTTAATAATCAGGTTAAAAATTACTGCTATGTATGAAAATAACATTGAAGAAATAATTCTCAATCGCACACTTCAATACATGATTTATACCGATAAAAAAACAAAACTTAAATAATAAGTTAAAATTATCTAAGCTATTAACTTATGAGAGGGGGTAAAGACGCGCCGTGGGGATGCTATTAATATAAAACCATGATAACTATTTTTTTTAAAAACATTTTTGTGTATTGGTTTTTTATCTCTTCTTGATTTTATCATCATATATTTTGAAAAATAATAACAAAATTATGATACATGATTACATTTCAATATGGTTTAAAAAATATTTCAAACAATAAAGCAATCCATCATGACAGTTCATTAATCATTGCAACTTGAAATCACAGTAGCCTAACGAAAATTTTTAATTAACATTAACCTTCCAAAATTTAAGGAAAGTACCAAAACAAATATCTGATGATAAACTATTTGATTATGAATCCTAGATGAAAAGATAAGATATATTGTTCATTAATTTTTTTTTTTTTATAAATTCTAATAATAAAATTAAGTACTTTAATTTAAATTACATTGCAAAAAAAAGGTTCCATTAATTGGACATTCTGATCATTGACGTTCGGATAATTAACACTCCACTGTATTATCATTTTTTATATTCTAAGAAAGAAATCATAACAATCATAAAATTGTTATAACTATTATTTTAGTAAGAATTACCTAGTTCTAGTAGGGGACGGAGATGCAACAGGAGATGGAATAGGTGATGGTGCTGGACTTCTTAGACGACCTCCTCTTTTCGTCTCGCCACCAACCTATAATAGAGTTGTCATTATAAATTAACTTAACTAATCATGGGTATTGTATTACAGAAACGACATTTAACAGAAATTATTGAAGCTAGAGGAAATTCTATGGACAAAAATTAAATAATATTGTATATTATTTATTCATCATAATAAAGATAAGTAATCATATTATATATTATACTTTTGAGGTTAAGTTTCAAATAAGGTTGGAAACTAACCTGAAGGAATGATTGTTGTGGATATGAAGGTGAAGGTGGTTGTGGGGATGGTGATTTCGAAACAGGTCGCAATGTATCACAGGTAAGAGAGATCTTCCTAGCTGCCATGACAGACAGCCTTGCTCGAAGAAGTGCTTCATCCCCTCCAGCTTCATTTCTACAGCATGCAGACCTCACTTCATCGACTGTTTCAGAATATTTTTCTAATGTTTCACTCTAAAAAAAAAGAAAATAATAATAATTGAATAAATACTAACACTTAAACTTTATTCATAAGTCTGCACACAGTTTATAAATTTTTCTATTTAATTTAATTAAAAAAATATACCTATATATTTTAAGCAGTCAAAAAGATCTTGACACTGGGGATACTAAACAAATATCTTCCTGAAAGTGAAATATGAATTGAAGGGTCAAGTGAATGAAGGTGATAAGTAACATATTTCACGTTTCGAGAAAACTGAAATCAAAGTTTGGCACTGGCATGCTTTTTTGAGAAACCAGTTTTATATAAAAAAAATTAAGATTTCTGAGTTTGAAGCCATCTTTATTGAATTTACAGTAATGGAAGTAGGAAATATTAAAAAAACCTACCATGTTTATTCTTAGAGGTAGCACAGTTTTTCCAAAAATGTAAATTATCATCTTCCTTCACTTGACCCTTCAATTGATATAAGCTAAATGGAAAATTCAAACTCCATAAATATAAGTAAGGCTGAAATAGAAGTATAAAACAAAAAAGAAGGAACATGTATAAAACAGTTTTTTAAATAGATATGCTATGTGTGAGGGACATTTATAGGTAATATAGAAAAAATATTAATTATTAGAAATATATACATTTTTAACAATTATTGTTGATAGTTATAACTGTATACAATATATAAACCAAGTAAATGTGTGGAAAATTATTACAATAACATGTTAATAACTTCTAAAGAACTACCCATGAGCAAGTTCTCCAGGCTATCTTCTTTTCAGATGCCTAGGAGAGCTATCGGGCAGGAATACTGGAGGATTCGAGTGTGTAAGAAGAAGCTTAACATGGAAGAATAGGTATCTGGTTTAGAACAATGCAGCAACATATGGGACATAGAGATCATTAAACTATTCACATGTTAGTAAGATAAGTAATACCAAAGTATTCATGTCAGAAACAGTGTAGTTAGCATAGACATTTATTTTTTTATTCAAAATTAGGTAATATATACGTCTCTATATATACGTCTATTTAACTTTGGATTAAATTAAATTTTAATTTTTGCTATTATTATTGTCTTTATATTTATATTCTTAGAATAGAATAGAATAGAAAATAAACTTTATTCTGGAACGATGTCCCCTAAGAATAATATAATGTACATAAATAAATACAATGAGTCTAGCTTTCATAAGATGAAATAAAATAAATTAACAATCTGGTTAACTATTTACAATTTTACAAATAAAGAACAAAAATAGAAATAAAAATTACAAAAATCCAATAATTGCAGGAGAAAAAATAAAAACCTATCTACTGAATGCACTTCTTTATTTTATTAAGTTTTGCTAGTCAGTATCATTCTAGAGGGAAAGGAGGTATTGAAAGAGAAGGGATTTAAATGTGGACAGAGATGGAGCATTACGGATATTACAGGGTAGTGAATTCCACAAAGAAGTAGCACGGGAAATGAAGGAGTGGTCAAATGATGTACTCTTATGGGAAGAAGTATACAGGTCAGAGGAGCGAGATCTTGTAGTGCGGGAGGAGACCGAGGATCTGAACTGGAAGATGTTATAGGTGTAGGAGGGATTCCGAGAATTGATGGTTTGATAGAGGAAGGAGGCTAGGAAGTAATTTATGCGGGATGAAGGATAAAGCCATTTTAACTCTATATATAGATGTGATGTGTGGGAGGATTTTGGAACCCTAAAGATAAACCTAACGAAACAGGTTATTAGTCTCCTTAGTTTACTCTCGAGTTCCGCCGTCAACCCACCATATGCAACACAGCTGTAGTCAAAATGGGGTAGGATAAGGGAAGAAACCAAGAGTTGACGAGTAGGTTTCGGAAGGGAGTCCTGGGAAGAATGGAATAGTTTAAGAATGAATATAACCCGTCGATAAATTTGGGAGATATGAGGTTTCCATGAAAGGGTTTGGTCAAAGCTTTTTGACTGTGGGGTGGAATTGAATAGGTTGGGAGTTCATAGACAGGATCGGGAGGTGGGGAAGGGATCTCAGATGGGTATTAGAACCTATGGTAATAGCCTGCATTTTTTCTACATTTAATTTTAATTTGTTATCAGAGGCCCACTTGCAAATGCTATTAAGGTGTTCTTGGATAAGGGAGAATGATTTAATTAAATCAGAGGGATGGAAGGATAGATATATCTGGAAATCATCCGCGTATAGATGGTAGGAACAATGGTGAATGGAATTTGGTAGATCATTTATGTAGGCACAAAAAAGAGTAGGAGAGACACTGGAACCTTGAGCTACCCCTGATGTCAATGAAAGGGAAGAGGAAAGTGGCTGGTTTGGTATGTATACTATTTGAGTTCTACTATAGAGGAAGGAATGAAACCAGAGGAGAGAGCTTGAGGAAAAAGATAGGCTTTTAGTTTCGTGAGGAGAATAGAATGGTCTAGGGTGTCAAAGGCTTTAGTAAAATCTAGAAGGATAAGGACAGTTACTTTTTGTTCGTCAAGAGCAGTATGTATGTCATTAGTAATTTTTGTTAAGGCTGTCTGAGTTGAATAACCAGGTCGGAACCCAGATTGGAACGGATTAAGGAGATGAGAGTTTTCTAGGAAATTGGAGATTTGTGATTAAACTAGTCTTTCAAGGGGGTTTGGCCAGATTGGAAAGTATTGATATGGGACGGAAATCATTAAGTGAAAATGGGTTAGATTTCTTTTGTAAGGGTTGTATTTTAGCTTTCTTCCAGGATGAAGTAAAGGTGGAATTTTGCAAAGAATAATTATATATATGTAGGAGGACTGGAAGGATAGTAGGAAGGCAGAGTTTGATTAATTTTAGTGGAATACCATCATGTCCAATAGCTTGTGTTTTACATTGGAAAATGGCATCAATGAGGTCTGAGGGTGTGATATAGGAAAAATAAAAATTGGAGGAGTTAAAAGGAGGACCGCTTGGAGCGTAGCTGGCGGAAAGAGATGAGGAGTTTGATGATGAGGTAGCAAAAAAGGAATTCATTTCATTAGGAGTAAAAGAGTATGAAAGCAGAGCATTTGAGGATTTACTAAAGGAAAGTTTTGATAAAATTTTCCATTTTGATTTTGGATCACAGGCACTGGAGAGGGCTTCATGAAAATATTGTGATTTAGCTTTTCGAATGGCAGTTTGTGTCTGATTCCGAAGGGATTTAAACAGAGTGTAGTCGTCCTGAAGTCTAGTCCGTCGAAAACGTCTTCGGGCGGCCTCTCGTCTCTTTTGTAGGTTTTCGATTTCTATTGTGATCCAGGGAGCTGGTGGACGTCGGATTAGGATGGTTTTTAGGGGAGCATGTGAGTCGAGGATGGATAAGAGATTGGATGTCAACCATGTTGTCGATAGTGTGGGAGGAATATATAGAGTCCCAGTCCAGAGCGTCAATATCATTTTGGATTGAGGAAAATGTTAAGGAATCAAGATTGTGATAGGAAATGGTTTTTGGACTGAATGTTGGAGTTTGGATATTGTAGGACAGGGATATTAAATCGTGATTAGAAAGAAACGTGATTGGTAAATGGGAAGAGGAAATGAGGTTTTTAGGAGAATCAACTATTAGGAGATCAAGCCATGTATTAGATGTAAATGTGTGGTGGGTAGGAGAGAATGGTACCACATGTAGGTTTACCATTTTTTTTGTAAATAACTCAGTTTACTGTATTTTTTTTACTTCATATATTGTATGGTTTGAGGTTCTTAATTTTTTTTTTCTCTTCTTTTCATTTATTTCTTATTGTATATATTGTGTGAATGAATCTATGAAGCCATCCATATTACTTATTGCCCTCTTTGAGGTGGATTGTAATATATTCTCAAAAATGAATGATTTAAACAAAAATTAAGTGAGATAAAATAGAATATATCCTTAAAACTTTTTTACTTTGATAGACTTCATTACTTACTATTCTTCCTCTAGGTTGGTCATCTAGATCTATTTGAGTGATAGAGGTATTCTGCTTCAATGCTTCTGCAAATGCTGCAACGCCGCTTACTTCAATATTATTGTCCCGAACATCTATTCTCTAAAAAATAAAGTTAAAAGGCGTTAGTAAACAGGACATCAATCTTCCAAGATTTAAACTTGGCACAAAACTTTTTATTGTCATTTATTAGGCTTACTGATAAAACTAATATTACAATTATTAAAGGAGAAACTATTTATATATAGGCTATAGAGCAAAAAGTGGCTAAAAAAAAAAAAAAAAAACTATAAAAAAAAAAAAAAAAAAAAAAAAAATGGCGTTATAGTTGCCAAAAATTTTTTTTTATATTTTGTGGGTTAATGCAACCAATAAAAAAAAAAAAAAAAAAAATCCAGTTTAATGCAACCAATAAAATAAAAAGAAAATTTACAGCTTCTAGATCAACACCACTCCTCTCTCCCATTTCCTTATAAGACATGAGTTATGAAAGATTAGGAAAAAATTACATACTGAGGAGTAATTAAAACATAACAATTTTGGATTTACTTACTTCGGATCTCAGGTAACATCCAGTAGCATCATGTCAATCGAGATTAAGAAAAGAGTTGCCACTAATCATTGCTATTATGGACTAATGAGACACTTGAGAGGTACTCTTATAAACAGAAAGACCAAGTTTCATCTGTATGAAACCCTGATCTGCCCAGTTCACAGACATGGACCCTGGCAAGAGAGGATAGGAATTATTTATTGGTTTCTGAACAAAAGATCCTCTACAGGACTTGCGGGCCAGTAAGGGTTAAGGATGGTTGGAGAAGGATGAACAGAGCTCTTTGGTAATGCAGATGGTAGACACTGCCATTAGACTAGCAGGATATAGGGCAATAATAATAGATAGAAATCAGCTTAATACAAACACTATTTTGTTAGGGAATCAAGGTTCAACTCCTCTGATGGGGTATATGTTGTCTAAACATAAAGATGACTATAGAACTAAGCAATGTTTAGGATATTTGAAAATCAGAAGTTCAGTATAGATGGAAATGGTAGTGAAATAAAAAGTTAAAAATATGTTAAAATATATCTCGTTTGGGCATAAAGGTACATTAAACCCTCATATGAAATACCTAGTCTGGAGCTGTGTAATGTAATTTTTTTGTTAAGTCACAACATTTTCCAACCTCATGTGGAAAGAATAGAATCAAATAGACCATTAACCAAGCAAATTGTATGCCTAGAAGAAATGTGCTAAATCCAGTCCTCATCAATCATATAATGAAACAAAGCCAACCAAGAAAAGCACACATATACCTACTTTATACAAGAGTAGATTATTACACTTTAATAAAACCATAAGTAGATATTTAGTTGAAAACTTGATCACTCATCAAGCACAAACTAGCCATAAGATATAATCATACCTGTAGAGTTATATTTTTTGTAAGAACATGTGCCAATGTCAATGCCCCTTCTCCAGTGATATTTGTTGATTGTATGCCCAGCCTCAAAAGAGTACGGTTTTCAATCAATGATTCTTCAATATCTCTAAGGAATTGATCGCCTATATCATTCTGTCCAATATTCAGAACTTCCAGAGTATCATTTACTCTCTATAAATGTTAAATAAATAAATTAATAACAGAAGTAAATCAATTTTTTTTTTAAAGCAACTTATGACTAGTATTCATAGGGTTTTGGTTTGAATATTGTTATATCATCATCAGAACTTAAAAGAATAATATAACAGCATACAACTTTGACAGGTGAATAAATATTAAATGTTCATTTTGAATTTTAAAGGAAATTTAAAATTTCAGTACTTGTAACTGAATTTAAGAGAGGCCATTAACTTTTATCCTCTAAGATACGAGGGTGAATCAAATATAAACGGTAATTTTCAAAATTATATTTATTGAATAATATTATACAGAAACTATACCTTCAACATTTTTCAATGTAGTCTCCTGCATTATCTACACACTTCTGCCACCGATTTGGAAGCTTGAATATTCCCTGTTCATAAAAAGACTGAGGGCGAGTTTTTAACCATTCACGCACGTGCTTTTCGACGTCTTCATTGTTTTCAAATCGTTTTCCTCCAAGTGATTCTTCACATGTGATGAGACGTGGGTCCACCATTACACCCCCGAATCGAAAATGGCAAGTAAGGAGTGGCGAAGGAAGGATGAAGGCTGCCCAGTGAAAGCCAAAACTCGTCTCTCAGCCGGAAAAAGTTCTTGCAACAATTTTTTTTGACTCAAGGGGAGTTCTACTCATTGATTTTCTTCACGATCAACGAACAGTGAATGCGGCTTACTACTGCCAGGTGCTACAGTCAGCAAAAACCAGTTACCGGAACAAAAGACGAGGTGTGCCCATTAGAGATGTCATCCTTCTCCATGACAACGCAAGGCCTCACACCGCATTGTTGACAAGGGATAAATTGGAAGAAATGGGCTGGGAAACTCTCGAACACCCTCCTTACAGTCCAGACCTGTCCCCTTGTGACTATTTTTTGTTTGCGCCCCTGAAAGAATCACTTGGAGGAAAACGATTTGAAAACAATGAAGACGTCGAAAAGCACGTGCGCGAATGGTTAAAAACTCGCCCTCAGTCTTTTTATGAACAGGGAATATTCAAGCTTCCAAATCGGTGGCAGAAGTGTGTAGATAATGCAGGAGACTACATTGAAAAATGTTGAAGGTATAGTTTCTGTATAATATTATTCAATAAATATAATTTTGAAAATTACCGTTTATATTTGATTCACCCTCGTATTTACAGGTTGCTTTACTAGAACAATTTCCTGCAGTTGGTTCTCTTGGTTCTAAGATATTTTAGTTCTATTCTCTTCTATACAATATCTTTTTAGTTTCTTATTATAATTAAAAGTATTATTATGGATAAAAGTAAGGATAGTTATAAGATATTTTGACTACTTCAAATTAAACAAGCTTCTATTGAATTTATGCAAATGTTCAACATTATATGGAATCAGAGAATGAGAATATTGACCAAATCATACTTTTAGG
The DNA here is from genome assembly GCA_003667255.2 of Euschistus heros. NCBI lineage: Eukaryota > Metazoa > Arthropoda > Insecta > Hemiptera > Pentatomidae > Euschistus > Euschistus heros. The sequence goes on along the minus strand of RCWM02000025.1, from coordinate 2,674,638 downwards.
ACCTGGCCTTGATAATGAGAGTCGACAATTTCAATACTTTCTCAAAGACCATTTATCCCAGGACGAAAAAACTGACTAAAATTTTAAGTGGAAGAACTAAAAATGTGTCATAAAACAAGTGTCAGGTGAAATCTACGAGAAAATATTGTCTTAATATACTGCAGCAAGATGGTACTAAGATGATCAGTTGTAGTAGTCTGGTTAGCGAGGTTGATGTAACCCTATCCTCAAATAAAAGAGGAAATGCTAGGAAAGTTTAAATATTAATAGGCTTTGGAGGAGTTTAAAAATTAACAAATGAATGGTTAGAAGTGCTAGTAGAGGACAGATCATCCCAAAAGGCTTATATCACTTATAAAGGACTATGTGTGCACTGCAGCAATTACAGATTCGGATTGATGGAAAAGAAATGGAATCTATAACTGGAAGAAGCTGGTTAGGATATAATCATATAACTGATAACCATTCCTTCAACTGAGTTAATTTAAAGCAAAGAAAAATAGAAGAATAAGTGAAGTCAAAAATAAAGGAATAAAAAGCATTGAGAAACTAAGAAGAAACTGGTATTTAATTTGCAAGACACCAAATTTTTACATTTTTTAGAACTAATTACGGGCTAAAACAACTTAATATATTCAATAATTTATTTATTAAATAAAATCTCAAATTATTACCACTGAAATGGGGTTCGATGAAACATAATTTAAAACTATGAGATTTCTAAGGAAAAAACATTACAAACCAATGCTTTTCCAACATGATATGCTGAACCAGGTCCTAATTTGTTGTTCCATAGAACTAAAATTCCCAGTCCAGTAGGTTTAGATTGTTCACATAATGCATCACAGATATGCGCAACACCACTGTCCTCCAGTCCATTGTTACTGTAATAAAATTATAAATCCTTAAACAGTTTACTATATGTATTTTGTAAGCAATTGATAATCTATATCCATACTACTATATAAGACAAGCCATTTTTTGTTTGTGACCACAAAGCACGAAAACTACAGTACCAATCTACACCATCTTCATAGTTCAAGGAAGGTTTAGCAATTATAAAATTTACTGATTTACTGATGCAATTAAATTGATATTAAAATGGGATAAATATGTGGATTCCAGTGAAGTTTAAATATCTTACAAATACATTGTAGTGAACTCACTGTTCCTCTGACAGTTAATAATATATATGGCCATCCAAAACTGGAAACCTAAACAATCAAATCATTCTCATAACATCGGGAGATCAAACTCGAAATGTAGTTTATTTGAACGTCTTATAAATTCATTCTTTCCTCCCTTTCTGCATTATTTTTACAATAAAAGATTTTTATTGAAAAATAAATAAAACTTCAATTATTAGTTAAACTTATTCAAATTCTTTACTTATTAGAGCGAGCGAAGCAGTGTTGGGGAATACTAGTAAAAGATATATATAAATGATATTCATAGGTAAATTATTAGTTATATCAAACTATGATTACTAATATGTGAATTGCCTAGCAGGCTAATGGGCCTCATGGTAGTATTTGCTTGAGAAACCCAGGCTTAGGGGGTCTTTCAAGGAGAGTGGTCACACATCCAAGTCTTCTACACACTCAAATATGCTTTGATTTGATTAATGCGACAGTCTGCTTGGCCTAAGCCGTTAATGTATACCTATATTTATTAAAGTATACACTGTAAACTGGTGTTTTGGCAACATTCACAGGAGGGTCCATTAGCTGGGTAAAGATCTTATTGTTTATCATGTTGTCTACCAATTTTGGTAAATGGGATTCCTGACTTTTTCAAGAATGTTTCTGGAAATTCATGACTATCGATATTATAATACTCTTGCAATAATAATCCATATAAAACAGATACATCAATGGATACTTTTTTACTTGACATACCACCACAGTTAAACAATTTATAATATCTTTAATTATATGTTATTTGTTATTTCAAGTGAAAGAAAGATATTTTATTACTGATCAAATTTGATAATTAAAATGATGAATGTATTAGTAAAGCGTTAACAAAATTTAAGTAAGGGTGAATAAAATAAGAAAGTCACAAATATTGCACAATAGTTTACTAAACCCTTTAATGGGCAGGCCAGGAATTTTTGAATACATTTTTTTTTTTTTTTTTTTTTTTTTTTTTCCCTTTGAATGGCTGTAGCAATGCTAACCCCCACACATGTAACATGAAATTCAAGGTTGAATAAAGGATATTAGACGATAATGAGTAGGATAATAGGTCGGACATTACATAATTTACTGAGCAAAAAGCATTAAATATGAGTATCCTCCAGGATTCATCGCCTGTTAAAGGGTTAAGGGTAAATATAAAAAAAAATGATATCATCCCTCAAAACTTAGAAAGTTTTAAGAAAAATAATTCAATTTTAATTTTTTCAAAGAAAATATATTGCTATAACTGAATCTATACCTAACACAGAGGAGTCTCACTTATACGAATGTGAGGGGGAATGAAAAATGTTTCTTATAAGTGAATACTTCTTATAACTGAATAGTACTAGGTTTCGTGGCTATTTTAAAAATAAAAGAAATTCTTCATTAAAAAAAAGTCACAATTTTATTGTTTGTACATATTTTGTAGTTAGATAACGTTGTACATTATTATATTTTCAAGTTTCATATTACATCTATGTATTACATGTATTATGAACATATTATGTATTTTGTAAATCTGCACATATTATGTATGTATATTGGGTATACTTAAATAAAAAATAATTAAAATAAACTTAAACAGTAAGAATTTAAATAATCATCACATACCCCTCAGTTTTTAAAAAATATATGAACAAATTTATTTTGTCTTAAAAACATCCGTAATTTTAAATTGTTTAATTTTTCTGCAAGCTACGTTATATATCAGCCGTTCACATTCAATTATGGCATCGGTCTCTTTCTCGCTAACGTCGTTGGAATAGACAAAACGTTTTACAACCTCAAATGCAGGGACTGTTTGGGTAAATGTTGGTGGTGGTCCAGTCTCTTCGTCGTCAGAACTTTGGGAATCAAAATCGTTAACATCTTGTTTGGTTTTTGTTACTTCAAAAACGATCTCTTGGTCACTTTGGAGTACACAGTCTGCCAAGTTGTCAGATTCAACGAAATTTTCGAATGTTACACCTGGGTGAGCGTTCTTTGCTTTAGTCACAACTGCTCTTGTCAAACGAATTTTTCCAAATAAAAAGATCTTACGGAGTTTTCATCTTGTCATTCTGACCAAGTGAACAATTCAAGAAATGTGTTTAAAAGTATATTGATGTTATGCTAATAATAAAGCTATTAAAATTGGTGTGTTAGAGTAGTTTCAATAACTGTAATAGTTTGAGTAAAATAGAAATAGAAATCAAAGTGGCAAATATTAACAAACCTGAGATCTAGGAGCTGAAGGGTAGTGTTACATTTCAAAAGACCTGATAATTGTAGACCATCATTAGGTCCTAGGTAATTTTCACCCAAATAAAGTTCTTTTAAAGTGGTATTTAGTTTAAGACCCGCAACTAAAAAAAAGCAAAATTTTATTAATTATTACTCTAGCTTAAAAAATCAACCTAATATTTTTAAAATAGAAAGTTTTTCATTGTATAGTTCACCCATCTACCAAACATAGCGCTCTACTCTACTGGCGGCCAGTAAACTCAAAGATGCTTGAGTTTAGTGTCCACCAGTAACATAGTTGACAATACTGGACCAGATCATTGAAACAAATGTTCTTAAGATTGAACTGAATGGCTGGCTGAATAAATGTTTCAAGTTTATTTAATTATTTAGGATAGTGCTCCAACAAGTTAATGCTATCCAATTTTAAACAGTCAGGGGTCTTGATTAAGTCCAACATTTATCTACTAAGTGTTATGAAATATCTTAGATACACCTAAGTTTCTTATGTCTCTAGCAATGTCTCAAATGACTGACTCTCCTTCTCCTATGGATGATCAACATCAGCAAGTATTTGAGATCTTAACCTATAAGAAAATATAATGCATTGGTAGAGTTAAAGAACAGTACCTTAGTGTACTTTGAGTAACAGTACCAATTTAAGGATTTTACATTTAAAGGTTTTCTGATTATCTTTTACTCTAGCCATTTCTGTATAGTTTTGCTGTTTCCTTCATTTGTGTTTATACCCTTCCATTCAAACCCAGTTTCCTATTTAAAAATTGTTTATTACAGAGAGTATGAGAAGTCTGGCGGAAAAAAATGAGACTCAATTTTGGATTATTATTATCAGGGTCTTGGCTGCATCAAGGCGCCGCCTCCACTCCTCTCAGTCTTGTGCCTGGGTCCGCCAAACTCTTGATCCAACGAGGACACCTGAATCCCTCTCGACCTCGTCCAACCGTCTCAGTCGCGGTCTTCCAGGTCTCCTTCTCCCACCCACATACCCAAAGAGAAGTTTCTTCAGAGTAGAATCGTCATCCATCCTAGCCACTTATGCCCAGCCTATCTTAGTTTGGGAATTCTCATTTGCTGTACCACATAAGGCACCTGATAAATCTGGCACAGCTTTGCATTATGCCTAAGCCTGAAATAGACTCCCACTGTTACCGCTCCAAACATTCTTCTTAACACTTTCCTTTCAAAGAGCAATAAACTTTTAGCATCAGATTTTGAAAAAGGCCAGGTTTCTGAGGAATAAGTTAAAACCTGTCTAATAAGTGTTTTGTACAGTGTAGCCTTAGTCTTTCTCGATAATAGACGATTTTTCAATGTCTTGGCCAATCCAAAATAACACTTATTGGCGGCTAATATTCTTTTCTGTACTTCTGGGCTGGTTGTGTTGTGCTGATTTGATCAGTGGACCAAGATACTGAAAATCAACAACACTCTCAAAAATGTAGTCACCAAAAGTGACATAAGGTGCTGGTGGTCTTGGAGGGTTAGCCACCATGTATTTAGTCTTGGACTGGTTTACTTGGAGCCCCATGCGTCGTCCAGCTTGCTCTAAGGCAAGAAATGCATGCTCCAAATCTCTCTCTGACCTTCCCACTATATCAATATCGCCCACATAGGCAAGAACTTGAATGGATTTGGTGAGAATTGTACTGGTCACCTGTGTTCCTGAGTTCCTAATCACCTTCTCGAGATCAAAGTTGAACAGCAGGCAGGAAAATTTTGGATAGAAATTTTAATTTGATCAAAAGGAAGGTATCAAAGAATGGTAAACAGAGTATTTGTACCAGGGTTTGGTGCTCCTTTTCTACCGTAATCTAAGCAAATGGTAAAAGTTTCTCTTGTCTTGAGTCAATGGTTTAGACAAGGTCAACTTATAAATAATTTTTTTAGCGACAAAAATGGAGAACCTAAAGACACAGCTTAAAAAACAGTAGAAGATTCAAGACAATATTAACTTTCAATAAGCTGTAATTTTTATATATCCTATATTATTAGAAATGATTTATTTCTTCAAACTACAGAGAAACTCCAATTATCTGGACTCCAATTATCCTCATATCCGATTCTCCGGATTGATTAGAAGAAAAAATATTTTTTTTTTTATTACATTCAATTTTTTTTTAATAGTTTATAAACAGACATTGTAGACCGTGATTAGGAGTTGACGTAAAATAAGATAGGTCCCGTCATTCATTTTCATGACACAATAAAAGACGTAAAACTGAATAAACCAAGCAGCAGCTACCATCATGCGAATTAAACTTTGTTGTTGCATAAATATAATTTCATAAAAAGCCACATTTTTAATTATTGAATAAAATAAATAGTTAAAACATGACATATACCTGTACTTTTTTTATTTCAATACCCTAATTCAATAGTAAATCTGATTTTCTGGATTTTTGGGTATCCGGATCAGTTTCGGCCCCAATTAATCCAGATAATCGGAATCTCACTGTACTTTTTTAATGTTAAAACAGTTGTTGAATGCAATTCCTCCAAAATGTCATTACAATATTTAAATTATATTTAGCTCAAATAAAATAATATATTAGGTAACTACTTACCTAAGACTACAAGTGATCTTCCAGAAAGACTGCATGCTTCCAACTTGAGTACTTGTAATTGTGTTCCCAACCTTAACGCACGGCCTAATATTGGTACAACCTGCTCAGACAATACTGTACTTCGGCATTCAAGCTCCTCTAAGCATTTGGTCTATTAAATAATCAGAAGTATATTACTTATTACACATAAGAGAATAAATACCCAAGCATAATTAGAGAATACTACAAATTTTTCTAAGATAATACCAATAGATAAAATATTTTTAGGACATAAAAACAAATAAATTCTTTAGGAATAATGTAATTTAACTAGTAATTAATATTATTTCATAGTTGATAAAAATTATGTTTTTTAAGCTGTTGGATTAACATTAATGGAGATTATCAAAACAGATCATGGTGAAATCACTGCCGAGTCACATAAGATTTATTTAGTAGTTTACAGAAAAGACAAAGCAGCATTAGGTAGTTTCTGACATTTCACAATTGGGATATACAGTGGAATATATCCAATATTTCCATTTCATCCAACTTGTTTCCAGTAGGAACAGAAAAACCGATCAGTAATAGGGAAAACCTAAGGAACTGAATCAGGTTGCAACCTTTGGTTACCTGAGGAAGGAACAGGCAGGAAGTAGCCCCAAAGACAGGTATGAAAACAGTCAAGAGTAAGGCATTTTGTTATTGGGAGTCCTGGAGCAGTCATGGTGAGGCCATGAAAAGATGAGGTGGTCAACTGAAGATTGAAACGAACCAGGAAAGTAATGTGAAAGTAATATTAGTGATTATGAGAAGAATAAGGAAAAAGAATCCAATAGATAAATATGTATATATAAACATATATATTGTAGTGATATTTTGGAATCAATATGAGTTTATGTAAAAAAAATTTTTTTTTTTTTTTCTTCATTTATTGATATTTACAACTGTACAAAATAATATACAATAAGTAAATGTGTTGACAGTGAATTCAATGGCATGCAAATAACTTGTGAAGAACTACTCACTAGTAGCACTTCAATAAAATCTACACTAAAAGGTCTCTAGGCCATCTTCTTTTCAGACGCCTCGGAGGATTATCAGGGATGGAGGAGGAAGCAAATTGGGAGACTAGTGGATTGGAGTGGTTATGGAGCTTACTATGGAAGGATAGGTATCTGGTTTGGGCTAAATCAGAAACATATGGAACATTAAGATATTTATGGATAAGTTTATTGGTCACAAAGTAAGGAGCATTGAGGATTTTGGATTGTAAGGATTGGATACGAGATGAATTGGATGGTTTAGTAGAGCCCCAAAGCTCAACTCCGTACGTCCAAATAGGTCTAATCACAGTCATGCAAATGAGTCTTTTGTAATTAATTGGGAGCTTTGAACGTTTGTCTAGTAAATGTTGAAGAAAGTAAAAAAAAATTAATTTTGAATTTGGCGCCGGTGAGAGTTCGCCGCCTATCTAATTTTTTGAAACTTTTTTATAATAAATTTATTTAAAAATGTTAAATGTAGTAAATATAATCTATAAATAATTTTTGTAATATATAATTTAATATATATTTCATTTATAATGATAAGTCCTTAAGACAAAGAAGAAGAAAAGACGAAGGCTGTAAAAGTTCATATATAATATATAGTTTATATAATTAAATTGAAAATAAACAGGTAGATTATTTAAGAATATGTTAAATGCTTGATGTAAAATTAATTTAAAATGTTTTTATTTTGTTTTTGTTTATAAAATATATTCTTGAGTCAGAATCACGATCTTTGAAAAGCTCAACCCTTGATTATCCCTCAAAATTAAAATATATTAAAAAATTTAACTTTAAAATTAACTAATTAAGTAAAACTGATAAATTAATTAACATTACATTATGGCCCCTGAACAGGGACAATTAATTAAAAACTAATTAGAGAATTAATTAACTTGAGACTGATTAACTAATTACCTTCATATTAATTAAAAAATGCTTTTCCTAATAAATTAATTAACATTACAATATATATAAAATCTGTGCAGCAAATTGCGGATGTTTTGAATTTGTTGTATGTTTTTAAAACTGATAATGAATGTTTAATATTTGAAACTAATCTTTGAATAAAAACTTCCAATGGAAGAGCCAATAATTCATCAATTCTAATTGTATTGATCCTTCTATACCATCACGCATACCTCAAGGGCTAACAATGTTCTCTGAGCCAGTGATATAATAGATAATCACAATTATCCGTTTTCACTTATTTCAATTACATAGTAATTTAAAAGATATAATGAATTACCTTACCCGTTTTAACATGCGGGAGGCAGCCTGCCATCCACGTACACCGATGCTATTGTTATTTGATATATTAAGTTGTGTAGCAGCTTCATAATACTCTATCATATCAAAAAGGGCAACAGCAGCCTAAATTAAAATCATAAAAATATTAATATTACAGTATATTATTATCACTAACTTCATTCTAATGATATAAGAAAACATTAATTTTCTCAATTAAGTTGGTTTATTAAAAAGCATACAATAAATTGGAGCACAACAAATGGAAATTAAAATTGAATTTTGTGAATTACTTAAAATAAAATATTTTGTATTGTACATAGTTATGTCCCAATAATTCAACTTTTCCATAAATCCAAGCACCATAAAACATCTATAATTTTTTTTTCAACATTATTTTATCATAAACTTGATTCGTACCACCATAGAGATCCTATAGTGCAATTTAATAGACATTATTTGGAGTCATTATAATAATTATCTCTAATATATTGACAAAATTTTACCAAGCAATAAGAATTTAAATCCTAATGTTCATTTGCAGAATGTTGCATAACAAAAAATATTCTTCATTAAATTTCTGATAAAGAAACTGTAGTCAAATTTTCAATCTGAGCCACAACAAAATTATAGTATGTCAAAAAAGCCCTAACCCTTAAAAAATGTATGCAGAATGTGACTTTTTTCATTCAAACCAATATAGCTCCATAAAAGTAACAAAACAGAACAACACCGAAACAGCTAGAGCATGTCTAAATATTACATTTTTGAGTGTGAAATTTTTTTTTTACACATTTTGATGATGAAAAAAAGTTACACAAGAGAACCACAGACCCCCCGTCAAAAGACATATCCAATATGTTAATTAAACATAATTTCAAATGATTTCATTTAATTTTGTCAACTAAATAAATTATTAAATAAGGGCCCATTTTAGGCGGTGAGCCAAAATGGACTGGAGTCAGTCATAACTTATGAATTAGGTAAAAGATTTTTATTTACGCATCCAGTTAAAAGTTAGTTTGGATGTATACTATTGCAGGTAGTTATTTTTACAGTTATTAAATATGTACCAATTTATCTTATTCTTGATTCTGTGTGCATATGTGTATATGAGTATCTGTGTGGTAGGTAAGAATAATATTAATTGTAGAAACAAAGAAAAAGAAGAGAGGAAAAAAAATAATAAAAAGGAAAGGAAATAAGAAGAACAACGAGACATGTGAATATTAGGGGGAAAATAAAATAAAAATGAAAGGAAATAGGAAAAGAAGGAGGAAAAAAAGGAAAAACATTTTTTTTTTTTTTTTTATTAGTTTGTCTAATATTTAGTATTAGGTATTATATTATGGAATTATAACTAAATTATGAATATCATGAATTATATTGTTATCTTTAGTTAGATAAGTAGGCTGTGTTTGTAGCAACCCCATAAAGTTGGGCAGTAGTATGTTTTTTGTATCAATAAAGCACATATCTCTCTAAGTGCTATAATATTTATTTATTTTCTCCTCTTATTTCTTTTAAATTCATTAAATTTTTCTTATATTCGTAAAAAAAAAAAAAATTATTTTTTAAAAACTTTTCTGAGCTTTTTGGAACAATGAAACTCATTTAGACAATAAAAAAAAAAAAAAAAAAAAAAAAAAAAAAAAAAAAAAAAAAAAAAAAAAAAAAAAAAAAAAAAACCATATACAATTTTATATTACAACATAACTGTTGTTTGTAAGTATACTAACAATACTTTTGGAGTAATCAGTTATGTTAAGAAGAAGAAAGATGTATCAGTTCTTCTGTTTTGTGATTCATTATTGTTAAATCCATTAAATAATCTTTTTTTTTTTTAATTTAGGTGGAGGAGAATAGGAACTGTTCAACACTTTCAAAAACCACTGCTGGTTTTGATTAGAATTAGCGTACACTTTTTTCTTAGAGGTTAAGTAATGAATTGATCGGTAAATCGGCACTCATCTTTAAGGGGGTAAGGGATTACTAGAACGTCACAATGATGTGTTTTTTTTTTTTTTTTTTTTTTTTTTTTTTTCTAGCCTTCGACTTTATTTTATTTTCATGCAAGGAAAGGAAAACAGGGAAAAAGGATCTTTTATTGCCTTTCGGCATTTTAAGACTTTATTTAAAGCTATGCCATCTCTGGTGGGTCTCGGTCTGCTGGAGGCACTCAGGCTACAAGTCGAGTGCGGAGGAAACACTCTGCCAGCGATGGTGGGTATCGGGTCAGTCCGTATGGTCTGAACCCCTTCCCTCGGCGAGTACGTCCGCTAAGGGGATTTCGCCTTGCCACCTCCCAGGCCTGGGAGGTGGGGCTATGTCCCTGAAGAGAGGGTTTGCACAGAAGCTCAGCCCGTCAAAGAATTTGACGTGCCTGCGACTGATAAAGGCCGGTATCGTTGGGATCCTCAACTCCTTGAGGACGGAGTTCTGGAAAGTCTGGAGGGCGCGAAGTGTCGTTGCGTACATGTGATGCAGCAGTGGAGCACCGTGGAGGAGGGTGGGGCGGATGATGGATTTGTAGATCTGGATTTTGAGCCTGAGGGATATATGAGGAGAGGTTAGGAGGTGATGGAGGCGGTATGTCCGCGCCCGGGCCAATTTGATTCTGCTTTTGACATGCGTCGAAAAGATGAGGTGCCTATCGAGACTGACGCCTAAGTATAAGATGGAGCTGGAGATGGACTGCTCGATGCCGTCTACTGTAAAGCTTTTTCGTCCTTAAGGATTGCTGTTTTAACGGTTTTTTAATTTATCCGAAGGATAACTTACTCCATTGTTGTCCTCAAGGATACTTTTTTAAAATATTTAACGGTTTTAAGATGGCGGATCTTAAAAGGACACTTTTTAAAAAATATTCGACTATTTAACTGTTTTAAGACGGCGGAAGGATATTAATTCGTTGTTAACTCATTCTACGGGCTGAAGATAGTTTTTCAACGCTAACGACTCCTTCCCGTTTACTCTTTTTGCTAAAAAGGTACGATATAGAAGTATGGCGGTGGGGGTTCGGGGCGGGATTAAGAGATGGCTTCTGTTTTTAAGGACACTGTTTTACAGATCTGCCAGGATCTGACTATTTTTGGAGGCCGAGGAAGGACATCCTTGGCCACTCTTTCCATCCACAATTAGAATTAGCTTTTTCGTCCTTAAGGATTGCTGTTTTAAGATGTTTTTTAAGTCATCCGAAGGATAACTTCTGCCATTGTTGTCCTCCAGGATATTGCTTTAAAATATTTAACGGTTTTTTAAGTTATCCGAAGGATAACTTCCTCCATTGTTGTCCTCCAACTTTTTTAAAAATGTTTAACGATTTAACTGTTTTAAGGAAACTGTTTTACAGATCTGCCAGGATCTGACGATTTTTCGAGGCCGAAGGACATCCTTGGCCACTCTCTCCATCCACAATTAGAATTAGTTTTTTTTCGTCCTTAGGGATAGCTGTTTTAACGGTTTTTTTAAGGACACTGTTTTACAGATCTGCCAGGATCTGACGATTTTTTGAGGCCGAAGGACATTCTTGGCCACTCTCTCCATCCACAATTAGAATTAGCTTTTTCGTCCTTAAGGATTGCTGTTTTAAGATGTTTTTTAAGTTATCCGAAGGATAACTTCCTCCATTGTTGTCCTCCAGGATACTGTTTTAAAATATTTAACGGTTTTAAGATAGCGGATTTAAAAAGGACACTTTTTTAAAAATGTTTAACGATTTAACTGTTTTAAGGAAACTGTTTTACAGATCTGCCAGGATCTGACGATTTTTCGAGGCCGAAGGACATCCTTGGCCACTCTCTCCATCCACAATTAGAATTAGCTTTTTCGTCCTTAAGGATTGCTGTTTTAAGATGTTTTTTAAGTCATCCGAAGGATAACTTCTGCCATTGTTGTCCTCCAGGATATTGCTTTAAAATATTTAACGGTTTTTTAAGTTATCCGAAGGATAACTTCCTCCATTGTTGTCCTCCAACTTTTTTAAAAATGTTTAACGATTTAACTGTTTTAAGGAAACTGTTTTACAGATCTGCCAGGATCTGACGATTTTTTCGAGGCCGAAGGACATCCTTGGCCACTCTCTCCATCCACAATTAGAATTAGTTTTTTCGTCCTTAGGGATAGCTGTTTTAACGGTTTTTAAGGACACTGTTTACAGATCTGCCAGGATCTGACGATTTTTTGAGGCCGAAGGACATTCTTGGCCACTCTCTCCATCCACAATTAGAATTAGCTTTTTCGTCCTTAAGGATTGCTGTTTTAAGATGTTTTTTAAGTTATCCGAAGGATAACTTCCTCCATTGTTGTCCTCCAGGATACTGTTTTAAAATATTTAACGGTTTTAAGATAGCGGATTTAAAAAGGACACTTTTTTAAAAATGTTTAACGATTTAACTGTTTTAAGGAAACTGTTTTACAGATCTGCCAGGATCTGACGATTTTTCGAGGCCGAAGGACATCCTTGGCCACTCTCTCCATCCACAATTAGAATTAGCTTTTTCGTCCTTAAGGATTGCTGTTTTAACGGTTTTTTAAGTTATCCGAAGGATAACTTACTCCATTGTTGTCCTCAAGGATACTTTTTTAAAATATTTAACGGTTTTAAGATGGCGGATCTTAAAAGGACACTTTTTAAAAAATATTCGACTATGTAACTGTTTTAAGACGGCGGAAGGATATTAATTCGTTGTTAACTCATTCTACGGGAGGCTGAAGATAGTTTTTCAACGCTAACGACTCCTTCCCGTTTACTCTTTTCGCTAAAAAGGTACGATATAGAAGTATGGCGGTGGGGGTTCGGGGCGGGATTAAGAGATGGCTTCTGTTTTTAAGGACACTGTTTTACAGATCTGCCAGGATCTGACTATTTTTGGAGGCCGAGGAAGGACATCCTTGGCCACTCTTTCCATCCACAATTAGAATTAGCTTTTTCGTCCTTAAGGATTGCTGTTTTAAGATGTTTTTTAAGTCATCCGAAGGATAACTTCTGCCATTGTTGTCCTCCAGGATATTGCTTTAAAATATTTAACGGTTTTTTTAAGTTATCCGAAGGATAACTTCCTCCATTGTTGTCCTCCAACTTTTTTAAAAATGTTTAACGATTTAACTGTTTTAAGGAAACTGTTTTACAGATCTGCCAGGATCTGACGATTTTTCGAGGCCGAAGGACATCCTTGGCCACTCTCTCCATCCACAATTAGAATTAGTTTTTTCGTCCTTAGGGATAGCTGTTTTAACGGTTTTTAAGGACACTGTTTTACAGATCTGCCAGGATCTGACGATTTTTTGAGGCCGAAGGACATTCTTGGCCACTCTCTCCATCCACAATTAGAATTAGCTTTTTCGTCCTTAAGGATTGCTGTTTTAAGATGTTTTTTAAGTTATCCGAAGGATAACTTCCTCCATTGTTGTCCTCCAGGATACTGTTTTAAAATATTTAACGGTTTTAAGATAGCGGATTTAAAAAGGACACTTTTTTAAAAATGTTTAACGATTTAACTGTTTTAAGGAAACTGTTTTACAGATCTGCCAGGATCTGACGATTTTTCGAGGCCGAAGGACATCCTTGGCCACTCTCTCCATCCACAATTAGAATTAGTTTTTTCATCCTTAGGGATTGCTGTTTTAACTGTTTTTAAGGACACTGTTTTACAGATCTGCCAGGATCTGACGATTTTTTGAGGCCGAAGGACATCCTTGGCCACTCTCTCCATCCACGATTAGAATTAGCTTTTTCGTCCTTAAGGATTGCTGTTTTAAGATGTTTTTTAAGTTATCCGAAGGATAACTTCCTCCATTGTTGTCCTCCAGGATACTGTTTTAAAATATTTAACGGTTTTAAGATAGCGGATTTAAAAAGGACACTTTTTTAAAAATGTTTAACGATTTAACTGTTTTAAGGAAACTGTTTTACAGATCTGCCAGGATCTGACGATTTTTTGAGGCCGAGGAAGGACATCCTTGGCCACTCTCTCCATCCACAATTAGAATTAGCTTTTTCGTCCTTAAGGATTGCTGTTTTAAGATGTTTTTTAAGTTATCCGAAGGATAACTTCCTCCATTGTTGTCCTCCAGGATACTGTTTTAAAATATTTAACGGTTTTAAGATAGCGGATTTAAAAAGGACACTTTTTTAAAAATGTTTAACGATTTAACTGTTTTAAGGAAACTGTTTTACAGATCTGCCAGGATCTGACGATTTTTTGAGGCCGAGGAAGGACATCCTTGGCCACTCTCTCCATCCACAATTAGAATTAGCTTTTTCGTCCTTAAGGATTGCTGTTTTAAGATGTTTTTTAAGTTATCCGAAGGATAACTTCCTCCATTGTTGTCCTCCAGGATACTGTTTTAAAATATTTAACGGTTTTAAGATAGCGGATTTAAAAAGGACACTTTTTTAAAAATGTTTAACGATTTAACTGTTTTAAGGAAACTGTTTTACAGATCTGCCAGGATCTGACGATTTTTTGAGGCCGAGGAAGGACATCCTTGGCCACTCTCTCCATCCACAATTAGAATTTTATAACAATGATGTGGCTAATTTTAGTAGCACAAAATGTATGCTATGTGGTTGCTTTCAAAGGGAAGCTAGCTTTTTATATTCAAAGTAAACTAAACTACTAAACTAAAATTTCTACAATTTGAACAGATAATAAACTCTTTAGCTTAAATGGGAAGTAAGATACAGGCTTTAAAATTTTCAGAATTCTCGAAAAAAGTGTGATTTTTTTTTTATGGTTTTACTCTATACATCCATAAATACAACTTTTAGAATAGACTTCATTATGAACGATTTTAAAGGTGAGTTAAGTTTGCAACAATACAGTGTTACTAAGGCCAAAGCTTCTATACATAAATAGCTGGCTAATCTATATCTATGCAAACATAAGTCTGTTAGTGGATATAAATTATGTTCCTATTTCCTTTATTCTTTTTTAAATGTTAATATTTAACTTTTAATATAACTGTAATACACTTTTAATTATGGAAAAACATATGTTTCATTGATATCTTCGGTTAATCCAACCTTTCGGCCATTCTGCCCTGCCCCTTTGTCCCTAATGGGTCGGAGTAGTGAGGTTCTACTGTATTTCTAAATATACCTAGTTAAAATTAAATTATACTGATAAATAATAAAAATATAATACAACAAGTAAATAAAATATCAAGTAACAATCTATAATTTAACATCAAAAGAGATTCAATCCCTAGAGAAATACAACACAGTAGTTATAGTAATTGATGAAAGAAACATATTAAATACAAGAAATAAAAAGGGAAAAAATATTGCTAACCTCATCATCAAGACCAGTGTCCTCAAGATTTATTTTCTGAAACTGAAGCCTTTTCAAAACCTCTTCCAATGCCTCACAACTTCCTAAAATAAGCTGCTCACTTTTCAAATTCAAGCTATCAAATCTTTCACTTCCAATTTCATCATAATCAAAACACTGAAAAATAATAATGTTCATATTATAAACATAAAACACTGAATATTCTCCATTAAAAATAAATAAGTTTTTAAAAGGTGAAATTGCACATAATATTTGAACAAAGATTGCTTCATTTCAAGAAATTAAAAAGGTATACATATATTTATCCTTAAAATCTAAAATCCTCTTTAAGAAGGATTAATAAAACAGTTGAATAACACCTGATACAGTTTAAACTATTCAATCTCTTTTCTTTTTTTTCAGTATATAACTTATTTATTAATAAATTAAACCACTGATCTTATTATGCAGCAGCTTCTTCAGTTAGATTGATTTATTCACCTTGGAACACACCTAAACTCCATCAATGATAAGCAATCAGAGATTCAGCATCAGATTATGGCAACCAATAGGTGCTACAATGGAAAGCTTTTAAGAAGCAGATCTCTTCTCTGCATTTCTCGCAATACTTGTCAGAATTCTAGACAATGACAAAAGCCTTAGAATTGTCCCTAGTGTGATTTGAAAAGAAGGTTCTGCGAAGGACAATGGTGTACAGAGATTGAGAGAAGACGCTGAGCTTATGCATCTCTGTAAAGACCAGGATATTTTGTAGCTTATAAAATCCAGACATCTGATATGGGCAGGGCATATTGCAAGAATGAGTGATAATGAAATCCCAAAAAGGCTCCTCAATGAAAAGATTTTTAGACACAGGAAAGTGGGTAGACCTCACCTGCATTGGGTGGATTGTGTGGCTGGAGATATGCAAAAAATGCTGGGGATCAGAAATTACAGAGTAGCAGCAAAAAACAGAGAAGACTGATGGCTTTTCCAACTAAGAAGAAGAAGAACTTCAGTTAGAAAATAATTATTCCTATCACTGAAACCTTTTTTGGAGGTCATTACCAGAAGGCACTAAAAGCAACCTTCTCAAACTTGAGATCCAAGTTGCCAAACTAAACAAAAAATTGTTTTGGCAAATTTTTTTTGTTTTTTGAGTACCAATAGTTTTATCATCAAATTTTCATAGAACAGAGCAACATGAAAGTAAAATAAAAATATTCCCACTTTCTAATAAAACATTCATATAAAGTTAAAATATTCAAATGAGTCAACTAAGCTCAGATTACTAATGCCTGCGCGAAGTTAAACTAATGTAACTAATAATAAAAAAACTTTAATAAATCTACAACTTATGTATGGTAATCAATAATTATCCTCTTAATCAAAAAATGATGGTATTCCACGAGTTAAAACATTCAACAATAATTTTTACTAGTAGGGAGCTAATACAATAAACTTTCTCCACACAAAATGGTAGCATTACTCAGTGGTATAATGAAAACGATGCTGTTTAAATCTCTAATAAGACTAGTAGGGACACTCATCAAATCAGAAACACTAAAGGTAGATTGATCACTTCAAGAGACAGAAATTGAGGATCTTCTTAGGCTAATTAAAATAGAACATAAAGAAATAAAATTTATTCAGATGTGCTAATCTTTATGGAGAGTACCTGATTTAGAGTATCACAAAGTAAAACTGCAGAGGTTAAATTGGATAAAAGAGATTTAAAGATTTCAAGAAGGGATGCCCCATTTCTAGATCACTATGTGGCAACAGATCTGACTTAAGCAGGAATGGGCATAGAACCGATGCAGACAAGGCTCATATTAATGTAATGTGTGGAACTAGTGTAGCCAAGAAGCACCGGAAAAAAAAAAAAAAAAAAAAAAAAAAAAAAAAAAAAAAAAAAAAAATATATATATATATATATATATATATATATATAGTGGTGATCACTATGGTTCATGAATTAATAAATAAAAAAGGGTCGATTAAATGATCAATAAATCGATCAAAAGCCATCGAAAGCACGCCATGGGCATCCCCACCACTTGCCGATATCAAAAGGCTTCATGGAATTTCTCGATCACTTGATCTTCAGAGCTGACCGACTACACACCTTCTTCCTGGTTCGACCCCAGGAAACCAATGAAGCAATCAGGATAGGAAGAAGTTATGGGTAAAAGCTCGAGACTATGCAGTACCACAAAATTGGTGATATCAATTTAGTTATTTTAGTTTGGTAATCAGTAAAAGAAGGAATGTTTGTCAATTTTAAATTAATATTTATTATAGTGTAAAGGTTAAGGACGCCCTCCGTGAACCCACCTGAGGTTGATATTATTAATATGATTGAAATTCAAATATAATTGTTTAAAAGGCATAGTTGAATTTTATATTGAACCCATGCTCGTATATTTTTGTCTCTAATTAAATTTAATTAATATTTTTAAAATAATATAAAAATTGTCATAATATATATATATATATATATATATATATATATATATATATATATATATATATATATATATATATATATATATATATATATATATATATAACATAATCAAATCCTGGTAACTTCAAGAAGAGCTGATGCTTAGAGGAAGCTAGATTATAACACCCTTAATTAAAATATTCTAAAAAAGTTAATGAGAACTTTTCCAAGAAACTTTAAATGCTTGAAATTTTCAAAGATCCTTCGTACCAGTAAGAGAGCTAATTTTACAAACAGTAAAGCAGTTATTGGGCAATGTCATAATTCTCTGTTTTTTTTTTTGTTTTTTGGGATTTTTTGCAATTATGTTACCATAAGATGTTTAATCCATTTGCATGTGTATTCTAGGAAAGTTTTAAGGGGCTCAAGTGTGTTGGGACGAGAGCCTGAGCATACTTGGTATGGAAGGACGTAGGTTTGAATCCCACCTGGGTGGGTAAAATTTATTTCATAGCAGACCCAGGGAATGAATCCTCACCTTCCCATTCTGTCTAGAATAGGTTGGTAACCTGTCCTTCCTGTCAGTAAAGTTACTCTCACAGTAAGACACATCTTGGAGAAGTGTCCTGAGTACGGGAGAGATGTGGATAAATGAGGTGTACCTCATCAGCTCTGAAAGGGCTTAGGTGATAGTAAGCAACATATTTGTAGTACCATAAATGTATTAAAACATTAGATTATATAATTTAATTTACTTTTATTGTTTTATTTATTTTCTTAAATTTTATTTACATTTTTTTTTTATTTGATTGAGATTGATATAGTTTAGTTAGAAAAATGACATTAAAATTTCTTATTTCTACAGTTTAAATAAAAAGATAATATGGTAATGTTAACATGGCTGTTATTGTTACAATACAGACAATATAATTGAGTTCAAGCAAAAGGGCAAGAATAACCACCAGCAGTTTTTTGCTCTTAAAAACAAACAACAATAACAACCTATCCTTCCAGCCCTAGTTGGATTACATATGGACCTCCCAACACACAACAGCATTTTGATTTCAAATGTATATTTTCATTCAATTCACTATAATGACCCCAATTAAGTGTCTTAACAAATAAAGTTTTGAAAAAAAAAAAAAAAAAAAAAAAAAAAAAAAGCTGGCAGAATAAAATATTCTTAACTCTCGATTTCTGGAAGAAAGAAACGTGGGAAGAATAGTACACAATCAGTCCATGAAAATGAAAATGGATTTTTGATGGAATGTGATGCTATAACTCTGAACAGGGTTCACTGTAGTATCCAATAGCAACAATTTCATCCAAGGGTTATATATCAAGACAAATGAAAATCCAATTCATACTAATCAGTAATATTCTTTATAAGTAGGTTATGTGACTGATAATATTTTGAGATATAAATTAGGTATATATAAGTCCCCTTATTTATAATGAAAATAAATGAGAATGAACATATCCAATATTATTCATCATTAACTCCTTTTTATTTCTCATTGAATACTAGAAAGAATTAGAGACACAATTTCTATGAGAGTGGAATTCAAATAAAGCTTGTTTTGCTAAAATCTGGTTTCACATGAGTGTGATGGGTCTGTGATTTGGAAAAAATATTAAAGGCACCTCTAACCCCCATCATGCATCTAGAATGTCCATAACCATACATATGCATGTGCAGGTAACCTGGAGGGGATAAATGCCTCTAGTTGCTATTAAACAGGTTTCAATGGTTGCATCAGCTGGATACATATAGCTTGATAACCTAGCCTTTAGAGGCTAGTACCAATTTCCTTCCCACCGATATCAACATGGCTATTTTAAATGCTGAAAAACGGCATCACGATACTTGATTTACATATGTCACAGAATCATCAATCCTAGGCACAGGAGTTGCTTCTAGTAAGACAATGGGCATCAATGCACTTGAGGTGAGGAATAGTATCTCAAACCTAAGTGGTCTTCCTCGGAGAATGGTCACCCATCCAAGTGCTTAGCACACTTCGCTATGCTTAACTTAAATTACTTATTACATATACCTAAGCCCACACGACCATCCCAGCTCATTGCATTTGTTTAAAAATAAGTTATGGATTTATGCCTATTTTTCAGGAAAACTGTTCCATATTTCACTTTATAACTTTAAATTAAATTTTAACTGGCAAACAAATAGAATATTAAATGTTGATCAGGAATAATATTGGTCATAGGCCAATGGTTATTTTATAAATATCTATTGTTCACGGTTAAATTTTTGAAAAAATCTATACAGCTTATCTGTTGATAGTAGACCAAATAATATTTTTTTCTCCTTAGATAACATTTTAAAACCAAAATTAAAAAGAAAAAATCCATCCTTGCTCCCAATCAAGGGATGATTTCACTAAATGTTTCAGATTGCAGGGCCACACATTTTCCTTGAATCAGAACATCAAAATAATGAACAAAATCAATGTTGTAAACTTTTAAGACTACATTTATAATAAATATACGAGAATGAATGAATATCCATTATTTCAAAACTGAAATTAATATTAAAGGAAACATGTTTTTGGCAAAACAAAAAATGACCTACTGACCTAATTAATGTTTAATAACACATATTGTAATTTGTAGATTCATTATTTGTTAAAAAAAAAAAAAAATATGCACCTATTTAGGTACATAGGTAAAATACTTAGTGATTCTTCAAAATAAAAAGTTACACTATAAATATATATTTTCCTAATATTAAAATGCTTTGATTTTCAACTTACCTCAAGCTGATCTAAAACAGTCGGAATTGGCTTTGTCCCATGTTTCTCACACGATCTCAAATAATTAACTAACACAGTCTCTTTATTTGTACTTTCAGCTGAAAAAAATAAGAAAAACAGAGCACATATTCAGTGAATCTGAGAACTGTTTTTCAAAACAGACAGTTGGAGAGAAAGTACAAATTCTACATGAAACAATCTATCTAATGAGAGCCAGAACGAGCTCCGTCACTCTTGGCTCTTCTGTCCACTAACATTCAAAGGTTTCAATGAGTCAGTTTACCTGTCAAATAAGTATCTAAAAAAAATTATAAAGCATGATTACCTATAGGCATCCATCATGATTTATCTAATGGTTAAAAACCATTCTTGGGCTCCGATTCCAAACTTGACATTCCTGATATAACACACGAATTAATAGATGAGGTAATAAAAATTAAAATATGAAAGTTCAATTCCTATTTTTTTTAAAACAATTAATTGAACTTTTTTTGAAATAACCATTTGTGAGCAAGAGCTAATATTTTCAAGATAGGGATTTTGAATAACTTCCTTGAACCATTAATGAGCCATATAACAAACAGTTATTATATTTGAAAACTATTTATATACCAAGGGCATTAACCTTCCTTAACGATATATTATTAATAGAAAGCATGTATCAGGAAATCATATATTCAAAAACAATACATTGTTGTTGAGAAAAGGAAAGATTCTATAAGCCACAGAAATAATGTTTTTAAGTCAATAGGAATCTAAGAATAAGATCCAAAATAATTAATGGTAACATTTCCAAAACACAGAATTTAAAAATAACCTTGTGGAGTACACAGAGAATGTTTTTGTATTAAATGAAAAAACTTGAGCCTCTAGAAAACCAATTATAATCACAGTGTACCTATTATTTAATACTGAATAGAATTATTTACTTGCTATCACACTTATTATAAGTAAAACTTGCTTTTGAAGTGAATTAAATGATCGATTCAACATTCCACAATCATCAGATAAGAAGCCAAGAATCAGAAATTCACTAAAATTGTTCTTATTAAATTTAAGTTTATTTCTTTAATCAATTGATAAATTTTAGATAAAAATGAAATATAACTTGTAAATTAGATAGGTAAGATTGGCGATGACAAATAGTTATCAGTAAGAAACCCTTGTTTACAGTTTCATATATTCAACACAAATGAAAAGTTATTAAAAGACTTGACCTAATTTGTGGTGAATAAAACAAGCAAACCAAGGGGTTAGTTAGTTCAATCAATTTCAGAACACATACCATATTCCCAAGGGTTGACAGGCTCCAAATAGCCTGTGACTATTTGATTGTCATTTTCTGGAAAAGAGACACTCCTGCTGGTCAGTTGTCTCTTTGGTGATTTATTACTGTCACGAAGACAAGACGACAAGGAATTTCTCACCAAGGTCGAATCTCTTACATCTTTACCACAATTAGTAGTGGAATCGGGGTTAGCCATAATGGGACATCTTTACCACAATTAGTAGTGGAATCGGGGTTAGCCATAATGGGAGCATTTCATAGTTAAATTGAATTCATGAACGAAACGAAATTATGGAACTCTTTTTCCATCGGGGTGGCCCCTGCTGCACTCCAGCTCCTTCAAGCATTTCATAACTCCTCAGATACCGCGGTCTAACCAGGGACTTTCTACCTATCGGCCATGTTTTAATGGCAAACATCTGATCAACACAGATCGGAACAGCTGATGCATCTTATCAATCAAAACATGAACTGATTCGTAGAAATGTTTTATTTGGAGTAGATGTCATAAATAAAGCAAATTCAGTTGATGCCTAAGAGGAGCTTGTTAGATTTTTAATTGAGTTTAGTGTCTTCTATGATTTCTTTACCCATTCGACCATTTACTTTTTTTTAAATTTTCAATCAAGTAAAATGAATTTTTTCCTTTAGTATTCTTCAACTATGGAGCTGATCATTGTTTTTAATGGGTGAATGAATACCTTATCAAACACTGTAGAGATTCAGTTTTATTCTGAAATGTATAATAAATATAGGGTCACTATTCGTTGATGTTATCATCCTTGTTCCAACCTGAGGCTTAAACCTTTTAATAATTTAAATGTATATATCCTAATTTCTCATAAAATAAATATTGGAAATGATAGGTAAACTTTACACATAATGGATTTTAAATGGGTGAAATATTTCTATTGAATTACCATGAAAGGATTTTTATAAACTCCTAATTATAGTGTGAAAGAATAATAAGATTAAAAACTTAATTCAATCTTTTACTTCTGGTATTATTTCACGCGAGATATTTTAATAACTACGCATACCCAAATATTACCCCTTAGTTTACGTTCTTGTTGAAGTGGTTATTATTTTAGTGATGTTTGCACAATTTATATTACTGTTTGCAAAGAATAAAAGAAATGTTTTGAATATGTATTGTATCAATGTTTTGTTTTATTATGATAAGGACAGGTTATGTGACATGTCAGTGAAGTTTTGAAAACACTATAGCGTGTTCCTTGTTAAACAAACTGTTCAACTAATTAACAACGTTTGTATTTACTTCTTTCAGATATATAGTATGTTAATTAAAAGGATAATTTAATGGCAGCTATTGATAAAGTGAAAGTGTTGATAGTTGGAGATTCAGGTAGGTTGTTTTGAATAAATAATTTGTTAATCATGTAGTCATGGTCTTATTTTTTTTTTCTGTAACACGTAAATTTTCTGACCATTGAATAAAAAAATGAATATGCATATTGAATATTGATATATCAACCACCATCAACTATTCGTACCATACCATTAGGTTTCAAATTTGTTGAATGAATTTCATTTGGATATCTTATTTGTTTATTGTTAAATGATCTAATTTTGTTTTTTAATACTCCTTTTCTAATTTAGTATCCAGTTTTATGATCCCTCTTCAATTGATTTCTATAAGTAATTTTATCAAACTGTGATAAGGAGTGTGAAACTCATTAATTATTATAAATTATTATTTTTAGGCGTTGGGAAATCATGTTTAACCCACTTGATTGCTCATAATGAACCAATACACAGTCCCACATGGACAGTTGGATGTTCTGTTGAAGTTAAATTGCATGAATTTAGAGAAGGCACCCAGCATCAAAAAAGTTATTTTATAGAACTATGGGACATTGGTGGTAGTAGTAATCATAGGAAGACAAGGAGTGTTTTTTATAACTCAGTTCATGGTAATGCCTTATATTAGGAAATTTAATTTATTATTATTATTATTTTATTTTTATTTTTGAGAAGTGCTAATCCTTTGAAGAAAATGTTAAATTATGATTAAAATTACCCCTAAATTTTTAGGAATTTAAAGCTTCTGTAACTTGGAAACTTTTTTGAAGAAATCATTATTCTTTGAAAATAGGTAATTTTGGAAGATTTAGCGTGTAAATTTTCCATCTGGCTTAAAATTTTAATAAGATCTTTCAAGCTGGATAGCCAAGGAGTTATAAATTACCACTAATGAAAATAAAATATTCATTAACTAATCATTCTGATCTGTATATTTCTAATTTTATTTTTCAGGAATTATATTTGTTCATGATTTGACTAATAGAAAATCACAGCAAAATTTAAAAAATTGGTTGGCTGAAGTTTTGAACAAAGAGGGAGGAAAAAATAAACAAGTCTATGATGAATATGATAATGAACAGTTTGCTGGTTCCACAATGGTAATTTCATTTTTGATTACTTGATTATTATTCTTGCTATTTCAAGAATTGTAATAATAATCATAATCTCAGTAGCTCAAGTTTTCCATTAGGCTGAGACTCGCAGAACATTTTTTCCTTTTATTATTTATTTTATTGAATCCATACCTGTCATACAATAACGACAATCAGTGTCTGTGCTGGGATCAAAAAAAAAGGAATAACATTAAGATACAACCCATGATGGTGACCCAATAACCCTTGCTTCTCCTTTTGACTTGATTTCATGGTTCTTTTTTATAAATATAGTCTATAAACACATTATTTTAATAAAGTTTAATATTGATAATTTTTCATCATTTTATTTCATTTTATCTCATAAAGTTCGATACCTTGATGATCCTGTTCACCTCTAACTATAGAGACATTGCTGAACTTCAATTAATGATGTCCCTTGTCTGCTGATGTTTAGACATCGTGGTCTTGTACACTTAGTGATAAAAATTAAGAGTTTTTCTATAAATAGATAATAATTATGAGGTTTCATGATAATTTGTCATCGACCCTCTACGTACGCTAGTCTGCTGATGAGACTGCCATATTAGTTGATATATGGATACCAGCCAAGCTGTTGTTGAATAGAACAATAATATCCATCAGCAGGTGTCTGGATTTACTTACCTCGGCTTGCAGGTCAATATAGAAAACCGCATTGATGCTGAAATTAAGATGCAGTTCCTGGCAGCTAATAGATGCTACTTTGCTCTCAGGAAGCAGCTGACCAGTAGGCTAGTGTTCAGGAAAACGAAGTTCACACTATATAAGACCTTGATCTGGCCTCTCCTCACATATGGCTCTGAGACATGGACAACAACAAGGTCTGATGACAAGGCACTAAAGATTTTTGAAAGGAAAGTTCTTCGGGCGAATCCTTGGAGCGGTGTTTGTCGGAAATGAATGGAGATGTTGCACAAATGCGGAGGTCTACAGACTATGATGACTTAGATGTGGTCTCGGCCATTAAGGTCAGAAGACTTCGTGGGCTGGACATATGTGTATGTCTGAATGAGACATTCCTAAGAGTGTACTAACTAAAAAAATACATGGAAAGAGAAGAATTGTAAGGTCCAGACTGCATGGCCGGTGATGCTGGATTCCTCAGCATGAGGAGCTGGTTGATGGCAGCAAAGGACGGGGATGCATGGTGCTTGTTTTTAGAGCAAAATCATGTGTGGCTTGTAGAATTAAATTATATAAATAAGATAATAATTATAAATTAAAAATTTTTTTTGTTGCAATGTTAGCCGTAACGTTGACACAAGAGTTTTCTCATTATCTTTTTAAATTAATTAGTTTGACTGGTAGTAATTCGTTCTTTCTGCAATTCTTACCACTGCTTATTCCATTACTAAACTTTTATCAAAAGTTTTTTCCAAAAACGCAAATTACAGTTAACACTTGTTGATGGCAACCTCACGTTACCAGGTGTGTTTGAGAATACCTAAAGGAAGTTAGAGTCAAAGTTATGGACTGGACTGCTTGGAGCCCTGACATGAATCCAATCAAACTCGCCTGGGACGAACTAGGAAGACATTTTAGATTGAGATTTGCTGTTCCTGAAGACCCTCAATCACCTCATAACTGCTTTAAAAGAATAATTAGAGAAAATTGGCAATGCCATCAGAAATTTCACTTTAGGGCATAACCAGGGGGATAGAAGCTTTATTGGCTATATGTGGAGGAAATACAAGCTATAAAGTACATGGTCAGTAAAAAAGAATATGAAGTTTTAGTTTTCTACACTTTTGAAAGTTGTTATTTTTCTTGATAAAACCAATAATAAATTGATAAATAAATATATTAATTTTTCATAATTGTTCTGTTTAATGTTTTTTATAAATAAATTTAAATAATTGTTATTAAAAATTTGATAATCATTTGAGTTAAATGTTAACTTTTCTTGTAACTCAGTATGTTATAATTTGTTCTAGATTCCAATGATATTTATTGGTACAAAGCTTGACTTGGCTGGAGAGAAGAGGTTAAATGGAATCGACAAAGGAGGCGGTGACATTGCTCAGGATTGGGGTGCAGATAAACTTTTTTTAGTAAGAATAGTATTTTATTTTATTTATTTATTCATATTTTATAAGCATATAGTACAGGAAAATTAGCATTGAACCTTGAACTCTAAAAATTAAAAGGTCTGACTGCTGGAAATTGTTCATCACCCTTATTTCTAAATGTAGTAAAAAGTCTATTACTTGAGGAGGAGGGGGGGGGGAAGGGTTGAAAATTGTATGTTTTTGACTGTTTGAGTAAATAACTGGTAACTGTTACTTCTAGTACATTTTGTTGTCTGTACATTATTAAAGCAAAGCAAATTTCCAGCAAATTTGGTTTTATTAATTTTTTTGCTCACATTAATAATTTCAGAGCTGTATGGGAAGGAAAAATTGAAGAAATTGGCTAATTTGCGGTTAGTCGCACTTCTCCACGAAAACACATTTGTCGGTACTCTTTTGGCTATAACTTAAACTATTTGTCAGATCCAAAATTTTTTTTTTAATCTGAAAGCTGGTTAATTTTACTATCAGAACCCATTCGATCAAATCCTGTAAAACACTAGCATGCTGAGGAACCCATATGTTATGAAATCCTTGTTTTTTTTCAGCACATTTCTCACTGTAACTCTAAAATTATTTGTCCGATCCCAATTTGTTTTTTTCGTCTCAAAGCTTTTTACATTTACTATCTGATCCCTCATATGAAATTTTGTTTAAATTCTGTGAAATACCCAGGAGAAAGACTTTTTACCACAATTAGAACTAAAGGTTTCCAGTAGTTAGACCTTCTTTGTTTTTGGAGTTCAAGGTTTGGTCATTTCTAGGTCTAATTTCCCTGTACTAATCAAGCAATGTTGATGTTTTGGTTTGACCTCATTGGTGATTGTGTAATTTTACTTGAGGTACACACGATGGTATAGAAGAATCAATACAATTAGGATTGATGAATTAATTGCCACTTCTATTAGGATTATTTTATTAGAATACTAGTATAGAATGCTAAACATTCACCTTCAGTTCTAAAACATTCAAAATTTTCAATACATCAGCACTATGCTACATGGATTATATATACTAAATTTTTGAAAAATGTAAGACAAGAAATCACTAACCTACCTTAGAAATCTTTAACCTCAGAAATATTGGTATAGAAATCTTTATCTACTTGTCCCCTCTCCTTTCCATGATGGATATATTTCAGATGTCTGTTAGATCTCCTCAGGTGAGTACAAGTTTTTGATTTCTTGTTTTACATTTTTGAAAACTTTAGTATATACAGGGTGAATACCTCTTACAAGGGGTGGACACACTCAGTCTCTCACGGATCTTGCTGGCAATTTTTTTGGAGGTTCCTGGTCAAAAAATAATTGACACATATTTTGCTGTTCCGACCAATGGGCCCTAGAAGCTGAGAAAAAAATTAAAATAGCATCGAACTAATTTATTTTTTATCTTGAGTTTATAAAATGATATCGACATGATTCTTGCACCAAGATTTTTAGTTTTGATTGCAAATTTCAAGAAAAATACAGACACTCCATAGATTTTGATTTAGGTTAATTAAATTCTAAAAAAAATATTAGTTTTTCAAGCAAACTACCTCTATAGATTTTTTGACACAAAAATTGACATCAGATTCTAATTCAGCACCCTCAAAAATATTAAAAAACGCTTATTCAACAAAATAAAAAAATATCATTTTTTTTACCCTCTTCGAGGAAAATGAAATTTTTAAACCAATTATTGGTTGCATACCTTTAAATCGCCATTACTTTCTCACACAATTCACTGGTTGGTATCACTGGAAAGAGGAGAGTCTCAGCTTTCTTTTGGTGTATATAAATGTAAAATTTGATGAACAAAAACCTATTAAAAAAATTGGAAAATCCGAAAACCATTTTGATTTTTAACTTGAGTTTGAAACCAGATAGGATGATGAAACCAAATAAATTTAATGCTTATATTTTAATAAAACCCTATATTTTGTGTAAAAAAATTAAGTTGATACTTTAAACCGTCTAAGCATAGTTAATTTTTTTTATCAATTTAAATAAAAGTTGCCTACCACTTGGTCGGGCAAATTTTAAAGCTTAAAAATTTTTATTTTTCTATTTGGATGAAATTTCGTATTTAAGGGTTCTTCTGGATGCTGAATTCGAATCCGATGTCGGATTCAAATGATATGTTAAAAGAAATGATTCTGTTAAGGATTATTTTGATTATTTGGGATTTATTTTATTAGATTTTGAATGTAAGGTTGAAAACCAAATGATAATTAACATAGACCTCAATTTTGCCGTTAGCTTCTGAATCCAGATTGTGTTGAAGAATACCACTTTTTGAGGTGAATTTTATGGGCAGTTGGGTCTGTTTGTACAGGGGAAGACACTTATTAATAATAATAATAAATAAATAAATGTAATAAAATAAAATCCTTTGATCTAGTGTCACTTTATTGACAGTTTTCCAACAATATTTTTTTTTTTGCTTTTTATTCCAATCAAGAGTTTATTATGTTTAAAATGCACACTTCCATTAAGGGATTGTCATAATGTATTATTTACACAAGTAACTGATTTGTATGCCAAATGAGAACACCATGTTTTTTAGGTTTTAAAAGTAAATTTCTCCATGAAATTAAAACAGAATCATTACTTTTAACATATCATTCGAAAGCTGATTACATTTGCAAGTTGTTGTGAGATTTGCAGTTTTGTGGATTGTTTTTTGGAAGAACAGTGAGCGTTGAAGTAATATAAGACATTGTAACATCCATAAATAAGGTGAAGATCATGCTGTTCTTTAAATCCCAATTTTCTAAAATTCAAGGCTACATGTACTTTTCTCATATTGGAATTTTAATGCTAAATCCGAAAATGTGGTCAAAATTTGAAAAATATTTAAACAAAATAGAGATATTACAGCTTTTATGGTGGAAACCGTGGTTTTCTCAAAAAATTCATTCATTTATCTTATATCTGCAACGGATTGGAATAGAAAGGTGAGGTCTGCGGCGTTTTTATCCTTTTTTGGTCTAGTTTCACCCAACTTTTTTTTTTTACACCAAGAGGTACTCACCTCTTAGTAATAAGGATGAAATTTAAACCATTCATACGATATGCTTAATGAAAATAAATAAATAAAAAAACCTTTTACTATACAAGAAACAAAATATAGTTTGCAATTATGTATTAGTCGATCATGAGATCAGGCTTTATTCTATTCTGAATTCTAGTTTAACAGGCAGCAGGAATGAAAAATAATGTGCTAGAGTGAATCAGGGTGCTTTGAACAGAAATATAATGTGCTTTGTTTTTTGTTTATGCTATGATTTGAAATTAGATATATCAATAATTTAGTTAGGATTTGTAATTGTAGTATTTATATTAGCATATATTTTGCTAAATCCCAAAGTTCTGCTCCTTGATTGGAAATTTGTTTATCAGAATACTATTCCTTGTTTATTTTGACCATTCCAGAATATGAACTTTGCCAGTCTTAAGATCAGAAATGGTGCTCTATGTTGACTATCAATATTGAATTAAGATGCTTTTGCACTGGAAATGTAATAGAAACTTACACTTGGAGATTTAAAAGAAACCTGTTGAGTTCTAAAAACCGTTTTATCTTTGATAGATTTACAGAAATATTTTTGGATGAAAATAAATAGTTTCAGAGCCAGCATATCATGATAAGTATCAAGCATGAAAAGTGGATGGTTGTTAGCAATGAACCGGTTAGAATGAGAAAATAATTCTTAAAGCTTGGGAAATGGTTATTATGGTCACAAGAAAGGTGAGTGCCTTAACTATAAAACTATATTATGAGGATTGATGAATTAATTGCCACTTCTATTGGGCCAATAAGTTGCATCCTTCCGACTTGCAGGCTTCAGTTCTATGACAACTTCTTCTGACCATGTGTTGAATTAGGATGTGCTGAGTTTTGATCGATTATACATGGTGACCTGGCTGGTTTCAGAATCACTTGAGGTACGCATGATAAAACTATATGCCTCCCACCTGCTTTGTTTAAACTTTATACTTCTTTATTGGAAAGTTGGTTATGCTCTTTGATGGAAACAGACGGACAAACAAAAGAAACTTTCTACAAGACAAATAAAGCAGATTAAAGCCTGGTAGACTAAGGCCGGTTTCACACTGCGATACTGAGCAGCCGATACACGTATCCGATGCTGTATGAGACACTGAAAGAATCGTGATTCAGTAGTCTGGCGGTTCCTCCCACTCTCCCCTTTGCATCCGACGCTGTATGAGACGTAATAAGAATCGTGATTCAGCCGCTCTGACTGCTGCTTCTCCCATTTTTCTCTCTACACCTTCCACTTGTACCCACATTTGTTGTAATGTTTAATTTAATTTGCTTGTAATTAATAAAATGTAATGGTCACTTACAATTTATGTTATGGTAAAAATAAATAAATAAATAAATGTAATGGTCACTTACCAATTTCATTCTTTCTTTTCACATCCCAACCCAGTATTTCTTCCTCTCCGTACATTTCCGAAATAACTGTTCACCATGCATTGTCTCTCTTATTTTTATCACAATATTCCACGGAACTGTTGTCCCACAATGTCATTTGATTTTGGATTAAACTAATAAATTTATCGTTATCAAAAATGTATTCATTTAAAAAAATTAAACTGTTAAATTTATAAAATTGAAACTATTAAAATTATTAAATTAAAACTATTAAAATTATTAAATTAAATTGAGTATCAGATACTTGTCAGCGGCTGGAATCGCAGTCTGAAGAGGCATAGCCTTCTAACAATGATTCCTTTGTTCTATTAGTAGCTTGGATACTTGTATCGGCTTTTTGACAATTGGAGACCATTGTGGGCCATGTATGTTCCCAAAACCTTGAAACAGGCCTTTCCCTTCAAATATCAAGAACCCAAAGGGCTTATACGTCTGAATGGTCATGTCTGTCATGTCTCAACAGTAAACAAATATTGAGGATTAAAATTAGGAGTTAAGCAATTAGATTTACTGATCCATACCTGGCGATCTGCCAAAGGCCCCACTTGACCATATGCCCCAAACTTTTGGTACCTTATTTAATTAATCTAGAAAGAATGAATACAATTTAAATTAACAGTTTGATTATATATATTAATATAGACCCGTATTAAAATATATACTAAAAAGGGATGAATGTCTTAGAGTGCCCAGTCAAGAAAATAGGGGTTCACACCTGGATTGATTGATATTTATTTTGTGGTGGTACTGTAGTTGTCCTCAAAGTATATATCTATTCGAATAATATTTATATATATAATGAATTTACAAATTACTCTCACACATTCATAACCATTAGTGAATATTTTTATTAATACACAAATAGTTCTATTAATCAATCTAAATTAAACACATGGTAAAGAATTTAAATATTTAATAGTTCATAAACAAACATTTACTCAATCTAATGTAATGGTTATCCTAATTCTAACTGTTTCAATATCATTCTCTAATCAAATCACTAATTTGCACATAAAACTGTTTTATTTAACATACTTAAACAGATGAAAATGTAGAGAGGGAGAGAGAGAGCAAACATGATCCAGTGTCCTTCTTCCACACTTACAGTAGCATATTTTGTTGAAACACTATCTATCGCCATTAGCTCACACGTCTCTATCATTTTTCTTTTACACTTGTTTTTTTTTTTTTTTTTTTTAAACTCTTTTCTAACAACACTCTCTTTCCCGTGCACAACCAAGTGCATGCACCGCCACCACTTCTGTCATTATACATTACAGTACTACCAGAGGCTTAGCAATGGTGGTTATCTTCAGGCCTCGCTTGAAAATTGGCTCCAAAATGGTGGTCATTTGTTAGGTCCATTAACAATTCCATTGAATGATCAAGAAAGAACAAATGAAATTTAAAACCTCAGTTTAATTATATAAATCTATAAAGACACTTATTATAGAAACATAACCAGTAATCTCAAAATAAGCGTCTATTGAACGATCCTTCAGCTGGGTGTTATGTACGGGAGCGAGACATGGACCCTGACATCACCCGAGGAAAAAGTATTAAACATGTGGGGAAAAAAAATCTGTCGAAAAATATATGGTCCAACCAAGTATAGACTGAATATTTTGCGAATGAGAACAAATGAAAAATTGAAAACTCTATATGCAGCCCCAGATATTGTAGCCAATATAAAGAGAGGCAGAATAAGAATAAGCCAGGGCATTTGAAAAGAATGGAAGGTAGTAGTAGGCTCCCTAAGATGTTATTGGAGGGGCACCCGGGTGGAAAGAGGAGAGGAAGGCCTCGACTTCATTGGCTAGAAGATGTAGAGGACAATCTTTGGACTCTGGGTTTGAGAGGATGGAGAAGGGTTGCTGAAGATAGGTGTGATTGGCAGAAAATTGTTGAGGAGGCCAGGATTCTACAAGGACCATAAGCACCATAAGATGATGATGATGATAAAGACATTATTGAAACAATTAATTATTTAAATTTGAAGCGCAAGTAGTCATTTTATTGTATAATAATAAACTTAATTATATAGACAAAGAGAGAAGCAAAATAAAGTATATGGAATCTTCTCTCATTTTATAATGTTTTTTTTTAGAGTCATTATATATCACAGTATCATCTGATGAAAGGATTGTGCTAAAATTGAAATAAGGCTTCTATATTCAACTATTGGTTCTTCTCTTGGAGATTTTGATAAGTTGGTCCATCAATATTTTAAAAAGATTCGCTTTACTGTACAATGAGGCCAATCACTAACTTGGGATCCTGGTAGGCTGAAATTATAGTCTTTATCAGATTAGGTGAGAACTTTTTTCTGTGCAATTTATTCAAAAATCTCTTTCCTTCAGAGTCAAGAAGGCAATAGAGGTATTTTTCTCTCACTCACTAGCCCATCCTAAATCATTTGCTGCAGGAATAGGTGGTCCCTGGTTTGTTTTTTAGATCGGAAAGCAGCTTATTCCTGTTTGAGGTCTTCTCTTTAACTATATATATATATTTAAATACGATAGGCCCATTATTGAGTAACTGCCCCATTGGGCTGACTACGCTCCTGTTTGTGTCTGCTAGTAAATGCAGTGTTTGAGAAAAGGTTGAAGTTTAAACTATAAGTAATTTCATCGTATTTAAAATGTATAGTTTTATTTCAAATAAACACCATTTCAGAGTAGTTTTAATATCAAATTAAATATTTAAGTTTAAATTTAAATTTAAGTTTAAAAAATTTAATTAAGTTTAAATTTAAGTTAATAAATTTAATTAGATTTAAATTTAAAAGTTTTAATATCAATCTATGAACAACACCCTTGCCTTCCCCAAAAACCTATCACCTTGACCTACTAGTTCACCGGTAAAACATGTTCCATGTTAAAAAAAATCTGGAAATTGGACTTGGCTGGTTTTAGAATTCAACGCCTTATTTAATCCACTAATTTCTGAGTTTCAGTAGTATTTTTCATATTTTATTTCTGGGTGAAATATAATATAAAATATATAGATTGTATGAAATGTTTTTGCTCTGTTAACTATTAATTAATATGAAATTTTCTATTTTTTTATTTTTTATTTTTTATTTATTTCTTTTTAGGATTGCAGAGATGGTAGATCATTATCACCTGGTAGCAGTGCATCTGTTAAATTGAGTAGGTTTTTTGATAAAGTAATTGAAATGCGTTTTCACAGACATGATGGGCTGAGTCCTACCAGTTTTGACAAAAGACGTCCCTTTCCCTCTGCAATGAGTCCTAAATTATACATGACTGATTAATTGTAATTTGTAAGTCATTTTATATTTAAAAACTGTTCTGTTTTCAGCTAATATATTTATTTATGTATGTTATCAAGAAAACAATAATAAAAATATCCAACTAATTTATTCTTTTATTATAAATTTTTCCATTATTTAAAAAAAAACATTGCATTAGTATCCTAGTGTAGATATTAGCAATAGAATTTTTAATAATAAAGAATGGTATTCAGTCTTATTAATGTGATTAAGGCTTCATTGAATATAACTTTATCATTTCAATAAAGTATTTAAGATAATATGTTTTTTGTCTATCTTAATTCAAAAAAATTATCACAGGTTAAGTTATCTAATTTGTATAGAGTGGTTTAATATAAGTTTTAAATGGTTCCTACACCTCACTTCCATTGTCAGTTTACTAATGATTGTATTTAATAAATTTTTTAAATTTTATTTATTTTTTTAAATGATGGAATCTTTGGTTATCCCATATCATCCATTACACTACTACTCACTCCCATTGTCAATTTAATAATTTTTGTATTTAATAATCACTTAATATTTGTAAATCCTGTAATTGCTATGAGTGATTCTTACTAAGCTTTTGTTATTCATTAAATTGGAATATATAGATATATAGATATATATATATATAGATAGATAGATAGATAGATAGATAGAGAGAGAGAGAGAGAGAGAGAGAGAGAGGAGAGGGAGAGGGAGAGGGAGAGGGAGAGGGAGGACATTGTATTAGACAGGTAAGATTAGATAAAGAATATCTTATTGGCTATTCACAAGAATAACATTTAAGAATAAATTTTATTTAGTTATTTATTTTTGTTTACAATCAGTACTTTAAAATCATGATACATCAAAAATACTGTTGCAGACAACACATATAAAAATATTAGTACATTTTTTCTCTTGCTCTTAGTAGTATTACACAACTAAAAAATGAACTATGGAATGCATTTATAATACAGTTTTAATTTTAATATAAATTAATCTTAATATCACAAGCTTCTTTAATACTTAACATGTTAAAAATTGACTTCAGTTTTAAAATTAAAATTACTATAATAAATTACATTACTAATTTTGTACATTACTTATTATGTACTATACAAGTACATATTTTTTCTATTTATATATGTTTAGACAATTTTGTTAATATAATAGTTATTTAATTTGCATGTACAATATTTTATGATAGTAGCTTAAGTTGAAATTTCTTTACTTTGCTTATCGATGTTTCATTATCATCCCTAGTTAACATATACTATTATTTATTCCTTTTGGACCTTTTATTTGTCTAGGAACTAGTTAAAAAATATGATATTTACTAAAAATAAATATTCTATATCACTAGGTTCTTGATAAGGCCATAGAATTAAAATTACCTTACAAAATAATATAAATAGATTAATTATTAATAAAAACAGCTATTGATTGCAGTGATATTATGTTTAAGATTATTTTACTTACAGTTTATTTATACATAAATAAATATTTACATGTTTGTATGAATATAAGAAAATATTACATAAAACAAGAAAACTTACTAAATACAGCTTCAATCAGTTTTAACAAGTCTAAAACTGTCACAAAACTTTGACTTTTGTATTAGTCAAACACTAATGTTTAAGTCAAGGATTAAAGAATTGAAGCTACTATTTGTTATATTTTTCCTGATAGAAAAGGTATTCTTAGTTTATGATTTTGCTATCCTTAATTTTTGGGGTTACATTTTGTATTGATTTTTGTTTATTACTTCATTGAAAGTAACTATAGCTTAAATTATTGAGAATGTCAGTATAATTAGCATCTTGAATTTAAAGATATTGCTCTAAGTTCTATACAACAGTTCACTACAACACTAAGTTCTATACATGCAGGATATTAAACTTTAACAGATGATATTAACATTGTTTTCTAATATTTTTCTGGCAGTAATATTAGATAAAGTAAATTATAAAAATATTTTACTACAATTGAATAGGTCCACTGAAAATGTTCTATGCGACAAAGTTTCCTAAGTGGCGATTTTAAAGGTTTTTAAATGTATAATAGTACGTCTTAGTATGGTATAGTACTCCATTATGTTATTATACACGTAAATATAACAAATTACAGGTGAAAAAAAAATTTAACGTACAGAACTAACAAAAACTTTAGATTATGATTTTCTTTCACTGATCACTCAAAATTTTATGTTTATCGCTTAGAACGTTTTTCGGCGGACCCATTCAATTATTACTTTTTAAACCTAATTTGTGATAATAGTAAATTGATAAATCAGTCTTTTTTTGTTTTAAGCTATAAAGAATAA
Organism: Euschistus heros; assembly: GCA_003667255.2. NCBI lineage: Eukaryota > Metazoa > Arthropoda > Insecta > Hemiptera > Pentatomidae > Euschistus > Euschistus heros. The sequence continues at coordinate 2,638,029 of RCWM02000025.1, read as the reverse complement.
ATTTACTGTTGCTTTACTTTTAAGTAATTTCATATCTCTAATATGGAATTTAGTTAAATTACCGGACGGAACTAATTTTTTTTTTTTTTTGTTAGATACCTTTATTTTTACTAAAATGAAATCATCAATTGTTCGAAACAATTATTGATGCAAGACGTTCTAGACCTGAAACTTAAATCATAATACTCCAAAAGATATATATTTACTTTTTTTGTAATTTATTTCAATATGTCCCATTAATATTTTAGAAGTTTACGTCGTATATATAATTTTTTTTATTAGCAGAATAGTAAGATAATAAATTTATATGTATATTATTCCTTCCGGGATATATCAAAGAATAGTGTGGATGTTTGATATTAATAAATACATTAAAATCGACCAAAGTAACTATTCGAGTTGATGACAGTGTCAATTGCAGATGTTATTTAATTTGTTTATATATTGAGTGCTATTTACTATAATGCTTTATCAATTGAATTTACCTTCTATTACATTCACCTGAACACTTCATCATCAGGTTCATGAGAAACTATAAATAACAATATACATTATTTTATTTTATACCAAATGAACGATTAATATACCTTATTGTATTCTCATAGTCTGATTCATAAACATTTGGGATGGTAGCTTTTGCAGCTTCGTTATAAACCATTGTTACACTGCTTGAACCTTTTAATTCTTTTTCAAATTGTATAAGCTGTTCGAAAAACCCATTGTTCGGTCTAATACAGGGTCTGCATAAGAGGACATGGTTATAAGCTTCTTCTAGAGACATTCCTTTTGATTTCATTAGGTATCCTATACAAAGTGACGCAGATCTGCTTACTCCAGCCACACAGTGTACCAATGTTCGACCTCCTTCTTCTTTTACCTATATAAATATAAAATATTTTAATAATTTTTTGAAAATTATAATTCATTTATTTTATTTGTTTTCAAAAATTGATGCTGTTAGTTCTTAAGGTGCTATATGTAATATTTGATGATTGAGGTCAATGCTTCTGAAGGATTAGCAGTTCAATTGTGTATATATGTATAGACACACAATGCATACAATTGAACATAAATTCACAATGAATTTGTCAATGACATTACATATTTTACATTCAACACACTTGATAAATGATTATATCTAAAAGTGACTAATATCTAATTTCAAACCATATTTTTTGTTTGGTGTGTTAATAGTGATCGATCCTACAAAGTTTTGTTAGTTTTGCATTGTGATTGTTACACAGTTAATTTGTGCAAAATTTTGTGCTTTCTGTGAGATAGTTTATCACTAACGCTTTAAGAAATGTATGTTCATTGAAATTTCAATGGGGCCCCCAACCCAAGAGCTTGTGGACCAGCCCCACAGCAGTTTTGAGCAGTTTCTTAGGGTGTTTACTGTAGAAGTGTACTGTTCAGGGCTGTATGCATGGTAGATTTAACTCTTGGAGCTGGACTCTTAATCAATTAAGAAAATTAATTGTATGGTAACAACCAAGGAGGAAAGAGGTAATAGATATTTCAAAAGGATTGGTTGAGAGAGTATCGAAATATATATTCCTGTGCACTATTATTGATGACAATAAGATCACAGTAGAAATTAAATCTATTATAATAGTTGAGATAATTGGTTGCTATTTGTTTCTGATATATCTAGAACCTTCAAAATCGTGTTTTAAGGATAATACAATAAATTTAAATAAAGAAAAGCTGATAAACACGTGGGAAAATAAAATTATTGAAAATGTATGGCTCAAATAGAAAAGAGAATTTTTGGCAAACGGAAGATTAAACAAAGACACTCCGTGAAGCCCTAGCCATTGTAGCCAACATAAAGAGTGGCAGAATAAGATGGCTGGAAAGGAGCTTGGCAGGCTTCCCTAAAATTGTGATGGAGGAACACTCAGACAGAAGGATACATGGGTCCTAGTCCACGTTAGGTGGAAGATGTGGGTTATCTTCGTACTCGACGAAGAAGATTGGAGAAGGGCCGCCAGTACGGATATGAGTGGAGGAGGCCAAGGTCCTGCAGTGCCCTTGGGGTGGGGTCATCATAAGATGGGCAATTACAGGCTGCTTATGTGCAATGTTTGTCAGCATTTTCTTAACTAAAAACCCCTTTTATATGTAGGCTAGGAGGCGTTAAATATTATTTACATTGTAATGTCTCACCCATTAATAATTCTTGTCCAACACTTTTCATTGACGGAGACAGAGTTCTTATTTAATGTGCACCGACTTGGCGGTCTATTAAGTATAACATACAAAATAAATTAAATTATATATATTGTAATTTACGTGATTTGAATTTACAATATTTTCCCACATATTTAATGACCTAAATTATTTATTTTTTATGGTTTTGCCTGTTTAAATTATGTCACCCCATTCAAATATTAAAGGCTCATTCATCCCGGCATTCGTTGGAAAATTGCCAGGCTATGAAGCGCATTTATTTGCCAAAATGCATTTAAGCTAAATTAAGAATGTAATTTTTTTATGTATATAGGATGGTGTAGGAATTTTAATATTTGAAGGCAGAACTTTAATATCGTTCGATTTGATAGTTTTTAGACAATTTAGAGATCGCGCCATGACAGGTAGAATGTCGGCACTTAAACAAAAGAAACTAGGTGATTTTTTTCAAGCCATAAACTTTTTGATTTACATATGTAATAATGTTACCTATGTATAATATAATTGAGTACACAATTAGTATTATTTTGTTATTAAACAAATATATTTATTAAGAAAATTGTCCTATGTCATTTTTCTTATGTTTTTCTCTTACTTTTCTGGGGTCCCGACTATCCGAGGATTTGGATATCCGAGCCTATGTCGGTCGCAACCACGTCAATGTATTTGGAAAATGCATACTGCAACAATTTTATTAAAACATACAATAATTAAGTTAATGAGATACAGACCTTTGCTATGAGGTCGGCGACGGGAGAAAGATGAACTGCGATGTTGGCCGTGGGGACATCCCGGATATCCAACCTGTAGCATTGGTTGACGATATTTGGTAAGGGCAGTTCTGGAAGTTCCGGGCAGGCCGAGATGAGGCAAGTTATACCAAGATCGGTGAGCATCCTCTCCCTGATCACTGAAGCACCACAGAGGTACAAGCAGGAAGGTTCTATCTCCGCCACCGAAAATCTGTTCAGGTTAACATATATTAATATAAGTCCATTGAGCGGTCATAGTTAATTTTTATAGTCATTAAATAAAGCTACATTACTACTAATCCTATTCGACAATCCAGTTAAGAATATTCTAATGCTATGGTTTTTATTTGAGGAAGAAGGCAAAAATAAATTAGTAATTTCAGGTGACTTGTATACTATATCTAAAATATCGATCTCTCTCTCTCTCTCTCTCTCTCTCTCTCTCTCTCTCTCTCTCTCTCTCTCTCTCTCTCTCTCTCTCTCCCCTCCCCTCCCTCCCTCCCTCTCTCCCTCCCTCCTCCCCTCCCTCCCTCCCTCCCTCCCCCTCCCTCCCTCCCCTATATCTCTCTCTCTCTCTCTCTCTCTCTCTCTCTCTCTCTATATATCTCTATATATCTCTCTCTATATATATATATATATACATATATTATATAGTTTTCATAATCATAAGTTTCCAGCCACCCTCTGTTGTGACTGTTTGCAGAAGATTAAATACGAGCTAATCTAATTCAGTTTATGCTGCGTCTCAATATGTTTCCTCGCACCAGTCCTCAGCTTTGAGAACCATCTCTCTCTCCAAGGAAGGTTAATCCTCCCGACACATTTCTCGTTGTAAGTTAACATTAAATTACTTTGTACATATAACTCGTGGTGGTCATAGCCTAGAGAATCGGCCAAGGTAAGGAAAGTCAAAGAAAACCTCAAAGTATACGAATAGATCCCTTAGTAGACTTTCGAAAAATGAACCCTAAGAGGAGTGCCGATTAAATCTCTGATAAATTAAGGCGCCTAAACATCGTTAGTGGCAACCAAATAACTGTCATTTGGCGTCTCCATGCGTGTGGATTATACAGGCGAGTCGTTGTGAAAAAATCATTCATAAGCAACAAAAATCAGGGAGCCCGCCTTGAATTTGCCCTTGAGTATTTTCAATGGACTTAAAATAAGTGGGAAGATGAGGCCTTTTAGGACGAAACAAAATTCAGTTTGAAGGCTAGTGATGATAGACAGTATTTAAGAAGACCAAGAGGTTAAAGGAATAATGATCAATAGCAAATACCAACTGTTTGGTGGTATGAATGCAACGGTGTAGGGTGTTTTCAGCTTATTGTGTTGGAACCACCGTGCTCATAAACGAACGTATGACTAATAATACGTACAGTGACATACTGCAAAATAATTTACAACAATATGGGCGAAAAAAATGTCCCTTGTATTTTTAAGCACAATAACAATAAAAAACACATGCCAGCTATAGTAACCCGGTGGATCTAGTAAAAAAAAAAAAGGAACGTTTTGAAGTGGCCAGCTCCAAGTTCGGACCCGAAATCGATAGTATATTTATAGTAAGAAGTAATTTTTCATTGAATTTCTGATAGGCAAACTGACGGCATATTTTCGATCCAAGCAACACCAGCAGAGCTGGAGCGTGTCAAAGTGTTACATTTTTGGGGGTGAAAAAAAAGTAACGAAAAAGTATGTTGCCTCAAACCGTTCGGCATAACGAAGCGTTGATTAAGGAGCTCATAATCAATGTCAACTACATGAATGTTGGCCTGATTAAAAGGAGTCTCAACTGACTACCTCCTGGCACAATATAGTTATATTGTGCTATAACTATATATAGTTATATTGTGCTACATAGTAATAATTTCATAATATGTTTACTAATAGCCCTATTTTTTCTACAATAACTAAAATTTAATAATTTATTCGGGTTATAGTTCCTTTGATTGATTTTTTCCAAGTTTTGTTAAAAAAAAAAAATGAAACGGTACGAAGGTAAGTTAACCCATTAACGTCCACTTAGGTACTTATCAATATATAAGGTAAAATTTTAAAATTAAAAACTAATCTTCGAGTTTATATAAGAAACACTCTTACACTAATGTATCATTATATAATTTGAGAAAATTGATAATTAAATAGTTGAATGAATAAATTATGTTTAAAGGAAGTGAGAGAGCAGCATTACGAATTGACAAGGATGCAATACATACGACAAGGATGTCGTAAATATATGAAGGTTTTTTTGAACTTTGAAGCTTGGAATAGAAAGGTACCAAGGAAGTATTGTCGTCGTAAACGTGGATAAAGCCACTTGAACTCAGCATCCCAGCAGGTGATGTGAGAGCGCTTGGGGATTCCAAAAATGAATCTTATAAAGGAATTCATTTCAGGTAGAAAAGATTGATGGAGGACACTAACAATTGACGGATATTGCATGGGAAAGATTCACCGAATCTTAGGAGCTGTTTGCGAATGGATATGATTTCCGGGTAATTAGGGAAATATGGTAATTCCAAGACAGATGTTGATCGAAAACTATTCCGGGTTTTTTGATAGAGCTTATGAACTGGATAGCATTGAATGCTATTGAGATAAAGCGGTGAATAATAGGAAAGTGAATTAAGGGAGGGTTTCTGCCACTATTTTGGCAGAATAAAAGAATTTTTTTTTTTTCATTTTAAATTAAACTAACCTAAAAATATTTCTTTGGAGAAAAATCAAAACTTTTAACTAAATCTAGCCTTGGCCCTAAATGGTTTAAGGTTGGCCACTCTCGTAAATGTTACCCCCAAACTTAATTTACAGGTAACTTTATAATAGAAATCTGCTATATCTAGAGCATTTAAATTACATGCATTGGACTTATTTCTGATTTAAGCATAGCTGTTGACGTTTCCTTGTTTCGGTCGTAGATAAACGCAGATCCTAGCTGGTTTTTTTAAGTGAGAAAACGGACCCTTGTCGGCTAGGTTCATAGTTTTATGATTTAAAATAATATACATCGCGATTCCAATTTTATAATAGATGACATTAATATGTTATTCAGTCATATTATATTAGTTTTTGTTTGTAAACAACTCTCGACATTTATATTACCTCACAGGCCTCGAGGTAAACCTACCCTGACCTACCCGAGTGTTTCCCGGTTGTAACAATTGCATTTATTTAAATATTAATAATTATTAATTATATAATCATTTTTTATGTAATTCATGAAAAAAAAAGGTTGTCTAAATAAGTTACCTACTCACATACAAGCAACCTAGTCCTTTGTTTACGGACCAAATATTCGGTGTTTCTAAATAATCACTTACAGGGTGGCTACTATTAATTAGGGGTAAGAATTTTTAAGTGTTAGGGCTTTTTTGAACGGTCTACTCGTACTAAGATCGAAAATATATATATATATATATATATATATATATATATATATATAATATATATATATATATATATATATATATATATATTTAACAAACTATAATTTTTCGCAATAAAAAATATGATAGTAATGAATTTCCTAATTTAATTTACAACATTTTACCATTTAACCTTTATGTCTGCCTTTCAATTATAGTCGCTAATGTTGCTATGTTGATATTTGGGAGTCGGTATTTTGTATTAAGTATTAAATTTGAATAAATTACATCCTATGCTATAAAAAATTCCAATAATACATGTACAATTATTATTGTATTCCATGAGATTTCTTTTGACATGGATAAGTCTTTTGTTTGGGGGTATATAGTTTTCTTGTGTAACGTTTTTATTCACCCTCCAAATTTAACATTTTGACACGTTCTAGGTCTGTTAGTGCTGCTCGAATCGAAAAATTTGCCCATAGTCTCCTCATCATAAATTTAATGGAGAATACGTTTTGTTCTATTACATTTGTCGCTATGGCCTACCGTTTGGGAGCTATATTGGTTTGAATGAAAATAGTCACATTTGAAACCCTTACTTCCTGTCAACATTGTTTATTTCAAAAACTGATTAATTGTTAATTTAACTTGATTATTCATTGATGTAATTTGATCCTTTAATTCTAAAATGTAAATTGGGAAAAGTAGTAGATTGTAGATAGATAGATCCACGATCTATTGTTTTCTTGGGGAGAAATTGAGTTTTTCTATTATATCCTATATAACAGTTTTTTTCGATAAAAACATTGAATGAACTTCAATAAAAAAATATCTCCTCATTCAGCCCACTCTTCATTCTACTGTATTATTTACTTGACAAAGATTATTATAGAGCAAAGATTTTTTTGAAAATTTTTTCAATATTTTTAAAAATCTTTCGAACGGTATTTGGTAATATTGAAGATAAATTTAAGATAATAATTAAAACTATTAAAAACATTATGAGTCAAGGATACTGTCTTCAATCTCATACCAAATATGGTAAAAAAATATTTTGTTATTCGAATGCTAGTTTGGAATGTTAAACATTCATCAGTTCTAAGGATATGAAGGGGTGTTTTCCCAGTCAGGGAGAAATTGAGTATTTTTTTTTTTTCTACTGATAGCAGTTAACATTTACCTCTAACAACTAGTTAATAAAAAGTAGTTTGACGTTTTTAACTTTTTACTAGAATGTAGTTTCAAATTTTATTTTAAAAAATAAATCCTTAAACACAGCACCAAATATTGTTTATACGTTTCAGTTCATGTATTCGATAATTACTTTTGTTGACATATTTTAAATATATTATTATTGACTACTTACAATTTGGAGGCGGGACGCTCGTGAGGCGAGGACAGATGGCTGTTGGGCGACATAGGGTGTGCTCTGTGGAAGGGCTTGAACACTAGTGACTGTGGCGGGGTAAACATCCACGGGCTCACTGCCAGCACATTCCATCTCGTCATTTCCCATCCTCTGCTACAGTCATCCCACCTATAGTTAGCAGATCCGAAAGGAAATAATATATCCTTACTGTATTTATTACAATTATTTCGTTTATCTTTGTGCATTAAGTTTGCAAGCGTTGCTAAGTGCATAGAGAAAATAAGAATTCGTTACGAATATCTGTGCATCAATTCAGAACAGACCAGTCTTCGTATTATTCCTTATTCGGCTCCGATCGAAAAAATAAAAAAATGTTTACCTCACTTTTTGTTAAACATTTGCTTTAAATACCAAAAACGTATATATGAAATTAAAGTAAATTTAATGCTCTAAACTTTTGATCATGTCGTCTACATTTTTTTTATTTCTAAAATTATCAATTATTAATAACCTATATCTTAAAAACCCTTGGAAGTTCGACGAATATGTATATAATTAATTTTATGGGAAATTTAATGAGCTTTAATTTTTATTTGTAGCATATTTTTCTAGAGTCTACCGTTTTCGAAAAATAATCGAAATACCAAAAAAATTGAACTTCTCCCCTCCTCCCCCACCATTAGCCCACCTCCCAGGGGCGGGGACTTTTAGTATTACCTTTTAACTATTCCTAATGAAGCTATGAAGTCAAAAATTATCACATATTCCACGCACTCTACAATCTATTGACTGGACTATAATCTATTTTGAGCTTATTCATCGAGAAGGGTCAAAATTATGATTGAAGACCCAACATGGCGGTGTCGTTGGAAAATCTTTTTTTTTTTTTTTAACTAAAAAGGAGTAATCCATCATCCATTTATTCCTAATGGACGAGCAATAAACTCTGACCTCCATTACAAACAAGTAGATAGAATATACTCGAAGCGCTTTCCTTTGATCAACCGCAAAGTTCCAGCAAGACAACGTATGGCCTCGTACTTCCCATCAGTCCAAGACAAAGTTTAAAAATCTTTAAGATATCAAACTCCTGCCTCGCCTACCATCTAGTCCAGACCTCGCACCTTCGGTTGATTCATGGTAGATTTTCTTTCGAAATTTGATCATTTTTCGTAATTGCGATCCAAGAGTTCTTCTATGGCCATCCCAAGGATATCAGCGTGGGTTTGAGAAATTAGCTAACATGTGGCTAATGAGGGTAGATCTCTTTGTACTATACCTAGAGTATTGATATACTTGATATATAATAGAAATATTTGATTGATAAATGGTAATTTTTTTTATACATCCTATTATTTAATTATGTTTACCTACTGCCTCTTATTTTTATTCTGTTTTAATAAGAAGGTGGAAGATGAAATATTGCATTGTAACAAGATCAGCCTAGATCACGATCTTCAGAAGTCAATGAAACTGAATCACTGAAGCCTCTCAGCCAGGCCTCGTATGAGGCGAATCGATAATATATGAACAAACTGACTTATCAACCGCCCAAGCTGTAAATGTTTGCTTCAAAATCCAAAACATGACAGGTTTTAGAAAATAGTTGTTACAAACAAAGATATATATTAAAATAATCCTATCTAATAGAAGATTCAATCATTTATTTTGAACGATCATGGTGGGTAACGTCGAGAAATTCACCAAGGTCGATTTGGAAAAAAGATTATACTCTGTGTTGGGTGCAATTATGAGGGAGTTTGGTTCCAGATGGCAGGGCTATTGACGCCTAAAGTTACTTCGCAAAAAATATGGAGTTTTAAAAGAGAATTATCCTGTTTTGGACATTTCTCAATAACTGGACAAGTAATAATAGTTTGAACAACGCTCTTACTAATCTTAGTTTAAACGATGTCAACGAAAACATCTCAGAAATGGAGGATGTTCATACTTGATAATTACACATTACCCCTTACTCCATACAGGTCTAACGTTGCACCTTCTGACTAAGGTATTTGGTTTGATTGAAGATGTGAAGATTTTTTTTTTTCTCGAAAGCCAAGGACTGGTATCACCGCTTGAAATTTGCTGTTGGAGAAAGAGTTACTTAGTTGATTGACAACGCTTCCATTATAAAGAATAGTTTTAATTTCTAGATTTTATAATGAAAGTTAAATGAAGGGTATTAGGCTAAAATGAGAAGTACGTAGTAACAATAGTTCTGAAAAAAATCGATACTGTAAATTACAAAGCCTGTATTTTTTATCATTGGGAACAGGTGATTAAATTTCAAAACATTTAACAATCCTCTTTCTAGGCTTCATGTAACCACTTTAAGGGATAGAACATGGGACAAGCTAACAGCTGCGAAGAAATCTCAGTTTAATTTTTTTTGGACATTCCCTTTGGGGCTTAAATAAAAATTATTTTATACAAAAAGACTGTTTTAACGACCTAATAGGATATTTTTGTTTCTTTGCACTATTATTGGAGACAAAGGAAAACATGTTAAAAAAATCAAAGTATTGTTTAGATTTCTAGAATGTCGACTACTCCTTATCCGGCGATAAAAGTGAATTCCTTATTGTACAACAATTCCTTATTAAATACATATCATTCATTTCAATTAGTAATTATAAATTATGATAATAAAATGTGTAATAAAATGTGTTTCTGTTTTATTTTTTCTAGAACGTATCACAAAACGATTAGGGTAATGTAATAACTCGTGGCTGGAGGAGGCCAAGGTCCATGCTGGGCTGTAGCGCCACGGATCATCATCAATCACTCGTGAATATATAAAGGATGCAATGAATAAACTAATAATTTAATATTATTTTTATGTAGTAAATTTCATTTTATTTATTAGGGATAAGGAATTTCTTCTTTCGCGAATGCCTGTTAAGGGACCGGCCCGGTTAAATGAGCGTCGAATATGAGAGTTTGTAGTAAGTATAAATAAGTGCATGATTAAGGATGTACCATAAATTAGATATACCATCCCGCATAACAAATTATTATGCGGAATAGTATATCTAATGCGCCTGTTAAAAGTTTGTCGCAATATAGCTATTTTCATAAATGCATTTCACAATTAAACGTTCAACATAAATTTAATTCTAAAAATCAAAGCCCCCCCCCCCCCCCCTTGAACCTATAGGCTAAGAAAGGTTAAAAAATGAAACATGTCCAGGTTTAGGGGTTCTTTATTTTTTTAAGAAGAGTTGAGCTCCAAACTGCCCTACTCTGTATATCAAATTTAATTTATTTAAAATAAATTAACAATTAATGGTTGTTCGAAATAAACAATGTTGTGAAAAAATAGTTATACAAAAACTTAAGAAAAAGTAATGAAAAATAAATAATATATATAATACAAATTAATGAAAATAAAACAATATAAAATACTCCTTTCGACTTTGACACTGTATATATGTTACATATAGTGTTTTTGTTTTTAAATTTTTTCACTAAAACAACAAGAAACTGCCCGTCGTTTCAGACGACTTCAACATTTACTAGACAAACGTTCAAAGCTCCCAATTAATTGCAAAAGGCTTATATACATGACTGTGATTAGACCTATTTGGACGTTCGGAGTTGAGCTTTGGGGCTCCATTAAACCATCCAATTCATCTCGTATTCAATCATTACAATCCAAAATCCTTCGTAAAATCCTCAATGCTCCTTACTTTGTCACCAATAAACTTATCCATAAAGATCTTAATGTTCCATATGTTGCTGATTTAGCCCACCCCAGATACCTACCCTTTCATAGTAAGCTCCATAATCACTCAAATCCGTTAGCTTCTCAACTAGCTTCCCACTCCAATTCTGATAATCCTCCGAGGCGTCTGAAACGAAGATGGCCTAGAGACCTTCTAGTGTAGAAGTTTTAAAAAAGTGCTACTGATGAGTAGTTTTTTCCAAGTTTTAACATGTTATTATAATCGTTGTCAATACATTTACTTGATGTATATATTCTGTACAGTTAAATTTCAATAAATGTATATTAAAAAAAACAAATTTCTCTCCATTTCAGGTTATTTTATTTATTATCGTTGTAATATTTTATGGTAAGGATAGTTTCATTGTATTACTGTCCTTGGGTGAGGCTGTTTTAAATATTAATTCAAAAAACACTGTTAAAAACTACAAAAATGTAAAATACGATCTAATAAAAAAGAACAAATTAAAGTTAATGGTAGTAACAGCTTAAAAAAATAAAAAAATAAAAGGGGATTTTAGATAAAAATAAGACATAAGGGAAGTTATAAAAATCAAAAAAGAAAATGACAATAATGGTTTGTATATCTTTAAAATTAAGCTAGCAATATTAGATTATTAAGAATACAAATTAAAGTGAATAGAAAAACTCATCACGAAAATAAAAACAAGGATATAAAAAATACAAAAGATTTAATATGACGAGAAAAAAAAGTAAATAATGAAAATAAAAGTACAGTAAAATCTTTATATTCCGGCCCTCCAATAGTCCGACATCCCCAGGAAACCAGCCGTCTCACAGTGGGGCAAAATGAAGCAAAACGTGGAAAGCAGAAAGTCCTAAAACTAAAATTTTACTTTCAACGTGATGACTTAATTATCTGTTAGCTAAGACTCTCCAGAACAAAATAATGTAATTCCTCAAGCCTTAGATTTTACTGATAACAGGTGAGTGGACTAAGTTCAGTGGCATCAATGTCAGTGTCCGCATCAATTTGTTATTAAGAGATTATTATTATTTTTTTTTTACATACAGTTTTAATACTTGTATATTTTTATGACATGAAATCGTCATCTTCAGGTATATAATTTTGAAATATAGTATTATATTTGTCTTAATAATATAATAAAATAAGATTATTGGTTTTGAGTTTATCTGTAGCGTAGGATTTACTAACCTTTCAAACCCGTCCAAGCATATTTTTTTCCACTATCTTCTAGTACATTATCTAAATATTATGGTTTCATTGAAAAATCTTGCCCCAATCTGCCCTAGCGTCAGAAAAAATATTTCTCCTTTGTTAGTGCATAGACGAAAAAATCATTTTATTTCCTATCCTATACACCTATCCTACAAGCTTTTACTAAAAAAATGGCAAGCCTACAGCAATGAAGACAAACAAGTTGTTAAAGAAACACAAGAGTCGAATCCAAGAAAGTTTTAAGAAAAATGTGGTTTGATTGTTGACATGCCTAAACCTGACTTTGGAAATAGTAACGATGGAAATACGGCTAGGCGATTTTTTTTCCCATTCTGATATTTCGTCAGAAATTACCGAAGTTGACGCTGAACTAATTAAAAGGCTTCGTTTCGCTCATGGTACTGCAAAGTATTATGTAGAAAAGTACACATGGTACCTGATGTCACCGACCCTCCACAAGTTTCTTATTCATGGTACAGATAATATCTTGAATATTTTAAACCATGTTGCTTTTAGGGCAGTTAAGCGAGGAAGCACAGGAAGGAAACAATTAGGGCTGCTTGCCCCACTGTGCGTCTCGAAAGAACTATCTTCTGAGACAAAAATTCAGTCAATACACAAGGATTCCCTATGACCTCGATGGTGAAGCACAGAGAAGATGTTAATTCGTTAGATAAAAGAACTGTGTGGGCATATCTCATTAAAAAATAAATTAAAAAACAAAAATTGATAGGGTTTTCAACAAAATGTTATTACGTTCGTATTGTATAAATCGCCTCTACAACTGAAAAGTAGATGTGAAAATACGCGGTTTTTGAATTTGATCATTAGCGATTCGTAACATCGATTTGGCATAATAAAATAGATTGTATAATCGACCCTTTGAAAGGGTTACTCCTCCCCTTTACAGAGCGAATTCAGATTTGAGAATTCGCTAAAAAGTATATCAGTCCTAAAGCAATTGATAAAAAAATACAAAAAATATGTTTTTTCACATTCGATACTTCGCAGTTGTAGGGAAGATATGTACTTACATATGTTTTTCACAGGCGTTTTTGAGATAATAAGTCTACTTTTATACCTAAATTTTTTTTTTTTTTTATATGCATTTATTGAAATTTACAACAGTACAGAATATATACATCAAGTAAATGTATTGACAACGATTATAATAACATGTTAAAAGTTAACAAGTTAATAACACTTGGAAAGAACTACTCATCAGTAGCACTTTATTAAAACTTCTACACTAGAAGGTCTCTAGGCCATCTTCGTTTCAGACGCCTCGGAGGATTATCAGGAATGAAGTGGGAAGCAAGTTGCGAAACTAACGGATTTGAGTGATTATGGAGCTTACTATGAAAGGATAGGTATCTGGTGTGGGCTAAATCAGCAACATATGGCACATTAAGGTCTTTATGGATAAGTTTATTGGTGACAAAGTAAGGAGCATTGAGGATTTTACGAAGGATTTTGGATTGTAAGGATTGAATACGCGATGAATTGGATGGTTTAGTGGAGCCCCAAAGCTCAACTCCGTACGTCCAAACAGGTCTAATCACAGTCATGTATATGAGTCTTTTGTAATAAATTGGGAGCTTTGAACGTTTGTCTAGTAAATGTTGAAGTAGTCTGAAACGACGGGCAGTTTCTTGTCGTTTTAGTCTTGTATGTGGATTCCAAGTTAGTCGTTTGTCCAAGTGGAGTCCTAGGTAGCGTATCTGTTCAACAGGGATTAGTGGAATATCATTAAAGGATACTGTAGGACAGGAGGTAGTAGGTTTACGACGAAGGGTAAAGGTTATTTGGTGGGATTTGTTTTGATTTATTTTGATTCTCCATTTTTGACACCATTCTTGAAGGTTTAGGATATGGGATTGGGGTGTTTGAGAGGCAATGAAGGGATCATTGTTTACTGATAACACACATGTGTCATCAGCGTAAGTAGTGAGGACAGTGGTAGGATGAGTTGGGATGTCAGCTGTATACACTGTGTAGAGGATAGGACCTAGGATACTACCTTGAGGAACACCGGCAGATTGGGTAAAGAGAGAAGAATAGGAAAAGTTATGATTAACTTTGAAGGTTCTATCGCTAAGATAGGAACGGATAATTAGGAAGTATGTTGAAGGAAGGAATCTACGGAGTTTGTAAAGTAGTCCTGGGTGCCAGACTCGGTCAAAAGCTTGTTCCACGTCAAGAAAGGCTCCCGTACAGTACATTCCGCGCTCCAATGCAGAGGAGACAACGTCCACCACACGATGACAATGCTGGATTGTGGAGTGTGATGAATCCAAACTGGTGGTCTGGGATTACATGGTGGGAATCTAGGATAGGATACAAACGTTTTAAAATTAGTTTTTCAAGGATTTTACCCATGATTGGCAAAAGTGAAATAGGACGGTATGAGGATGGGAACTCAGGTGGCTTTTTGGGTTTTGGGATCATCTTAACTATAGATAATTTCCAGGAGTCAGGAAAATATGTGGTACGGAGGACAGCATTGTATATGTATGTTAGGAATAGGATGGCTTTTCGAGGAAGGAGTTTTAGAATATGGGATGTAATTAGGTCATGTCCAGGGGCTTTGCTTGAAGGTAATCTATGAATGATGTTTGATATTTCTGAAGGATGGAATGCTTTAGGGGGAGAGGACATTGGAAGTGGGATATTAAGTTCTGCTTCAATATATTCTAAATGAGTAGGATTAAGGATATCAGGATCTGGGTTAAAAGTTTGGAAAAGGTGCTGGCCAAAAATGAGTGATTTTTCTTCATCAGATTTTGACCAGGTTTTTGGCTTCGGTAAGTAGGGGATGGTTATAGTTTCTGTAGTTTAGTAGTTTTTTAGTGGTGTTCCACAAAGATTTGTCGGTGGTATTAAGTTTTTCTGTGTAGTCTTGTAATTTTTGAAGTTTGTATTTCTTAATTTCTGTCTTGAGTTTGTTTGTAAGTTTGCAGTAATTATTTTTATCTGATGGATACCTAGTCCTGTGCCACTTTGCTCTTGCTCTACGTTTTTTCTCTTAACAAGATGGAAATATGTTGTGGTAAGTTAGTCTGAAGAGAATTATTTTTTTTCCTGTGTGATGTGTTTTCGTTAATACTGCTTGATATTGAAATGGTGAGTTTATCTATGGCATTGTCTATATCATGTTTTGTTTTTAGTGGAATTTTTAAGTCTAGCTTATTTTCTAAGTCATAACGAAATTTGTCCCAGTCTACTCGTCCTGTGATTAGTCAAGGAGTTGAGGGTTTAGGAACGGGATTTGAATGCAAGAGAAGTAGAACAGGGCTATGGTCTGATGAAAGGTCATCTAGGGATTTGACAGAGGTATGAGAGGTGGAAATTTGGGAAGAAATGAATAATATATCGAGGATGTCTGGACTTTTTTTGATAGATGTAGGCCATACCTAAATTTAAATGTTAAAAAATCATGTTCCTGAAGTTCAATTTGTCCATCATTTGATCAAACCACAGGCACAAACATATCTGAATTTTGTAAAGCTCCAATTATTTTTCAGAGGTTATGTACGAGTTTTTTTCCTGAATAAAGTTTAGTTATTTTTAGTTTTATAACTGTTTATTGTACAGCAGGGCGTTGATTATCCGAACTAATGTTGTCAGGGGTGGTTCGGATAATCAAAAATTCCGAAATTCATTTTTTAAAAATTATATGTAAACAGCATCTTCCAATAGTTAACTTTTCCCTTTTTCAAAGTTTTACGATTCAAACTGCCCATCTTACTGTAAAGATTATGGGCTACCTGATGACTGAATTAGAATTATTTTTGATTCCCGTTTACTAACCTTGAAATAGATGGTTAATGTCTGACTCGATTCACTTTTTTGTAGCCACGTAATGATTTCCATTTTTTCTGTGGTTTGTCCAGAGCGGTGGTTTCCTTTATATTAGCATGGATGATGACATGTTGTTTTTAAAAGGAAAACTGATCACAAAGATGACGCATACCGCACAAAGAACGATTTAAGACTTTAGGTGCGATCTATTGCCAACCAAATGATAAGGAAGATATTGAGAGAAACAAATGAAATGGTCTGATTAAATTTACAGTTCTCAGTTAATAAAATTACAGGTATGTCTAGAAGTTAATTTTTTGCAGTTTCTGTGAAATAAATTGAGCTTCCCTTATAGACATTCGTGGAAAAATTTTGTTTTTCATTTAATTTTATTTTTTTAAATAAGTAATAAGATAATAAATTTAATTAAAATTACATTTAAAAAAAAAGTTCCGTTAATTAAACGTTCCGATAACTAACGTTCGGATAATCGACGCTCCACTATATTATAAAAAAAAAATGATGTATTTTTCCAATTTTTGTGGGGTTTTTTCTTTATATTCAATAATCCGCCATAAATAATCTGGTATCCCAATGTTCCGAATGTGTGGAATTATCAAGATTGCAGTGCATTTTGGGAAACAACATGGAATGGTTTATATATATATATATATATATATATATATATATATATATATATATATATATATATATATATATAAGAATCAAGAGCTGTTCCTGTTTTTCTTCTTTTTTTCAAACTAATTAGGTATATTTTTCCTCGTTTTTTAAATAAGCTTAGATTTCGGCATTCGATAGATTGAAAAAACAAAGTTATATTTGATATTGACCAGAGGTCCCTTTTGGTTGCCGACCTATTTGAAATTCTCCCTCTCAATAAAAGAGGATGTCGACCCGCCAGTTCTAAACCAGGCTCCAGACTAAAAAATGCGTCAACTGCGTGACAAAAAGAAATGTTATATTAAAATGCCTCCTCCTAGAGTTCAATCATTTAGGCGGTTGAATTTAGACAAGGGACGGCCCAATGCCAAAAGACAAGTAATTATAGACATAGTTAGATGTAAATAAATCTATTTTTATGGCTTATACATTACGGTCGATAAAATGATATGCGAGCATTTAATAGAGCTTCGATAGCTAATTCAAATTAATTTCTCACGTATCTATAATATCATTAGTTAAATTATTTGGTAGAATGGACTTGCCAAAAATATTTTCGAGAATATACAGTTCGTTACATCAGCTATTGGGACGAGGAGCACTGAAATAGCTGAGGAATGTGTGTAATACTACTATTGGTTTTGGACACGTCATCAATGGCTATTTTTGGCCAATCAACACTAGCCTCTCTTCTTCCTTGAATCATTAGTGATCGATGCTCGATATATGCAATAAAACAATGCACTTTTTTAGAAAGTATCTTCTTTCAAAAATATCATCGCAATGGAAAACATCCAGAAGAACTAGAATAAAATAAACTGATAATACGATGTATTTCCGTGATAGTGATCTAAATGTTTCTTGGTTGCATTGACGATTTATGTTTTCAACATTATTATGAATAGTACTGTAATAGAGTGTATTAAAAAAAAAAAAAATTACCGTTTGTCAACAAAATATTTTTGTCATTATGCAGAAACCAACCCACAATAACATCAATTTGAGATAAATTAAAACTAAAATTTTCCCATAAAATTGAATTCAATTTTTTTTTGTTTTATATATACATTTATTGAAATTTGCAACTGTACAAAATATATACATCAAGTAAATGTATTCCCAACGATTACAATAACATGTTAAAACTTGAAAAGAATTACTCATCAGTAGCACTTTATTAAAAATTCTACACTAGAAGGGCTCTAGGCCATCTTCGTTTCAGACGCCTCGGAGGATTATCGGGAATGGAGTGGGAAGTAAGTTGAGAAACTAACGGATTTGAGTGGTTATGGAGCTTACTATGAAAGGATAGGTATCTGGTGTGGGCTAAATCAGCAACATATGGAACATTAAGATCTTTATGGATAAGTTTATTGGTGACAAAGTAAGGAGCATTGAGGATTTTTCGAAGGATTTTGGATTGTAAGGATTGAATACGAGATGAATTGGAGAATCCAACTTAAAGTCAAAAACACATTTATCTGAAAGTTTAATAGACCATGTTCCTTTTTCAGTAGAATTGACAAAAACTTGTTTAATTTCAATTTTTTTGATAAGCATTTATGCGATAACAGCCTTGGGATGGCTGTTTTCGAAAAAAGTATAAAAACCTTCATATGTTTACGATATCCTTGTCCATTGAGCTTCCATTCATCTTTTGAATACCAGTTCTCAGCCCATTGATTTGTAAATCCCTTCTCATCGAACTGCTTCCTTTGAAAAATTCTTTATTATTCGTGCAGCCATATTTTAGGATTCCATACCCATTTTAATTCGCAATGCTCTCTCAATTATCACTCTTTCGAAATATACCTTTATATAAATCACATTTGAATAGATTGTTTCTTATTTTAACTCGAAGATTAGTTCTTTATTTTCAATTTCTACCATTAGTTAAAGTATTTAATTAAAGAAAATTCATATAAACCTCACCAAATAACCTTTACCCTTTGTCGTAAACTTACGACTTCCTGTCCTACCGTATCCTTTAATAATATTCTACTAATACCTGTTAAACAGATTCACTATCTAGGACTTCAACTAGAGAAACGGTTAACTTGGAATCCTCATACAAGACTAAAACGACTGAAAACTGCTTTTTATTTTCGACTTCTTCAACATTTACTAGACAAACGTTCAAAACTCCCGATTTTCCACAAAAGACTCATTTACATGACAGTTATCAGATCTATTTAGACATACGGGTTTGAGCTCTGGGGCTCAACTTAACCTTCTAATTCTTCTCGTATCTAATCCTTCAATCCAAAATCCTCTCTGCTCCTTACATTGTCACAAACAAACTTATCCATAACGATGTTAATATTCCGTATGTTGTTGATTTAGCCCAAACCAGATACCTATCCTTTCATAGTAAACTCCATAACCACTCAAATCCACAAGTCTCCCAAATTGCTTCGCATTCTATTCCTGGTAATCCTCCGAGGCGTCTAAAAAGAAGATGGCTTGGAGACCTTCTAATATAGAACTTTTAATAGAGTGCCATCAGTGGGTGGTTGCCTTGCAACTTATTGTCGTGTTATATTCTCTTTTCCACACACTTCCTGGGTTTATATGTACTATACAGTTATAAATATCAATAAAAAATTGTATATAAAAAAAATAAAATATCTACCTTATATATTTAAAAGTATCTAATTTACAATTTATTTTATAATTATCTAATTTATAAACTACAGACGTTGTTGACTGATATGTTCGAAACCAGACAATAATTCCTTTCTATTGTACTGTTATGTTATTCTAAGGGGACAAGGTGTCCCACAATGAAGATAACCTTTTGTTTCTTTCAAAAAGAAAATAGATTATAATAAATTGAGATACTATGGACGTTTCGTAAAGTAGAAATCAAATAAAATTCAATAATTATATTTGGATTTGTATCAAATAAATTTAACACCACAATTTTTATATTTATGTTGGCACAACTAGATATATATTGTATAAATATTCCGTTTATTAAAATATTTTCATAAATAATACTTGGACTGTCTTGTCTTAGTTGGAATCGGAACAGTTTACCTTTGCCAAACACGTAATACGAATACTTATTTTCAGTGTTTATTTTGTTAGCCCCCTCGTGGTGCAATGAATCACAGGTGCATACCGCACTGCGCCAACATGTTCAGACAAATGACATCCTCTTTCTCATATGTGAATATATATGTTAATATTTTCAGACAGGCTAATCTTCTGTGTTTTTATTAAATCAAGAAGAAATAATAGAAGAAAACTGGCAACAGGAATAATTGCTTTGCCACAAGTCTATTTGATCGTTCGTCCTTTAGTAAAATAAACGAAGTTTTTCCCTGATGGGGGGAAGCGGGGAGGGGAGAGAAACGGGCTGGAGCAACGTTTCTGTAAGGATACCGAAGTTAATATTTAGAGTTTCTTAACGTAAATTAAGAGGTATAACTTTTCCCCTTGAAAAGTCTAAAACATCGAAATAAATCGGAAGAACGCTTTATTTTTTCATTTATTGATATTTACAAATGTACAAAGTAATATACATCAAGTAAATGTGTTGATAGTAAATACAATGGCATGTAAATAACTTGTGAAGAACTACTCACTAGTAGTACTTCAATAAAATCTACACTTGAAGGTCTCTAGGTCATCTTCTTTTCAGACACCTCGGAGGATTATCAGGGATGGAGGGGGAAGCAAGTCGGGAGACTAATGGATTGGAGTGGTTATCGAGCTTACTATGGAAGGATAGGTATTTGGGCTAAATCAGCAACATATGTAACATTAAGACCTTTGTGGATAAGTTTATTGGTCACAAGGTAAGGAGAATTGAGGATTTTTCGAAGGATTTTGGATTGTAAGGATTGGATACGAGATGAATTGGATGGTTTAGTAGAGCCCCAAAGCTCAATTTTGTACGTCCAAATAGGTCTAATCACAGTCATGTAAATGAGTGAGTCTTTTGTAATTAATTGGGAGCTTTGAACGTTTGTCTAGTAAATTTTGAAGTAGTCTACAAGAAGTAGTTTCTTGTCGTTTTAGTCTTGTATGTGGATGGAAGAATGTTAGAATCAATAAAAGGTATACTGGGCGCATGAAGGGGCTGGAGCCCAGCTTCTGAAAGGGTACCAAATTAGACTTTGTTCGGAAAACTCTTATCCCAAACATGCCGAAAACTTCATGATATTTGCAATTATTAGGAAAAATAAATGACATAAATGTACATTGTTGAAATATCTGAAAGTGAAGTAGATAGCAAATAGCTTCTAGCCTTCAAATCTCCACGATGATTGGTTAAATTGAACTGTTGATTATGATAATCTGATATACTTCTCTCTTTGGTCTTACACTTTGAGCTCATGTTGGCCCCCAGTTAGATAATCGCCTACTCCTATTTGTGGAGTTATACTTGTATGTTGGGTGGTGCTCTGCCAAAGAGTGGATAAACAGACCATCAGCCCGAACACTAATTATAGCAACCTCCCATTCAGATCATCCGTGGTGGCTTGCTACTCTTCTGTCAGTAACTAATTTACGTCATTTGTAATCCGCATACCTTCGAGCATCTGCTGTTTTTCGCCCTCTGGCCGCTTATTAAGCTATTTCTGTGTTAAATACCATATTCATTCCGGTTTTTTAAAGCTGAAGATTAGTCAACTAATTGTCTATAGAAAAGTCCAAAAATCTTAAAATAATTTTATTAATAAATGAAAGACTTTTTTTTGGCAGAAAGGCATACGAAGCTGCCCCTGGCTTGCTTAGCAGTAGCATATAACTTATTTATAAGGTTAGTAAATCAATTAAAAAGGAACTGTAATCAACGGTTAACAGAAAAAAAAAAAAAAACTGATATATTTCTGCATTTAAAGTAAGAATTATAACGGAGTGAATAAAAAAAAAAAACTTTTGAAAAAAAGATTTTAATTTTATCCCTCTAGTAAAATATAAAATTCATATTTAAAATATATCTCCAATGGTGTATAATCCCAATAAAGATAAAGAATCGGAGAATTAAAATAAATCCAAGCAAATCCCATCAAATAACCTGTACCCTTCGTTGTAAACCTACGACTTCCTGTCCTACAGTATCCTTCTATAATATCCCACTGATCCCTGTTGAACAGATCCGCCATCTAGGACTCCAACTGGACAAACGTTTAACTTGTAATCCACATACAAGGTTAAAACGATATGAAACAGCTCGTCGTTTTCGATTTCTTCAACATTTACTAGACAAACGCTCAAACCTTCCGCTTTACTACAGAAGACTCATTTACACGACAGTTATCAGACCTATTTGGACATACGACGTTGTATCCAATCCTTACAATCCGAAATCCTTCGAAAAATCCTAAATGCCCCTTACCTTGTCACCAATAAACTTATCCAAAAAGATCTTAATGTTACATATGTTGCTGATTTAGCCCAAACCAGATACCTATCCTTTCAAGTTCCATAACCTCTCAAATCCGTTAGTTTCTCAACTTGCTTCCCACTCTATTCCTTATAGTCCTCCGAATCGTCTGAAACGAAGATGGCCTAGAATCTTGGCCTAGAGACCTTCTAGTGTAGAATTTTTAATGAAGTGCTACTGATGAGTAGTTCTTTTCAAGTGTTTACATGTTATTGTAATTGTTATGAACAGATTTAATAGATGTATGGGTCATTCTCATAGCCTCAGCTAAAATTAAAAAAAAAATTATATTTTTAAAGTTGCTTAAATTTTTATTATTTTTGAGTTTTCTATTATAATATACCTTCTATTTATTGAATTCCCAGGTGGGGCCGATTTCTTTTTTCTATTTACCACTGTTTTGAAGCATTTTATAGAGCTTTTCATAGAAACGCTCTTGACCGTTCCTCTTTCTTTAAACATTTTTTTTTTTCGTATTAAAAAATTATTAATGTCCTCAAATGGATAAAACTAAATAAATAAAATAATAATAAAATTTATTATTGATACATAAAAAATTAAGTAAAAGTAATAAAAAAATTGTGATCAATTCTGGAAGAATTTTACAAAAAAACGGTTTAGTTGTTCAACTATTATATTGAATGAGATTTAATTCTTAATATTTCTTTTTAAGGCATAACTATATGTGCATGTCCATACCGACCCTCAACTGAGGGTCGGTATGGACATTTACATGTTACTATGTGAGGGAAATCACAGTTATCCTGAAGATGGAGCAATGTTCTCCGAAACTTTTTTTTTTTTTTTCTTTATTTCTCTTTTTTTCATTTTTTTTTTTTTTTTTCTTTTTTTTTTTTTTTTTTTTTTTTTTTTTTTTTCTTTTTTTTCCTTTTTTTTTTTTTTTTTTTTTTTTTTTTTTTTTTTTTTTTTTTTTTTTTTTTTTTTTTTTTTTCTTTTTTTTTTTTTTTTTTTTTTTTTTTTCCTTTTTTTTTTTTTTCTTCTTTTTTTTTTTTTTTTTTTTTTTTTTTTTTTTCCCTACCTTGCCTTTTCAGGCATTTTCGGGGGGTTTTGACGGCAGCGGTTTCAACATGTACTCCGAAACATGTTGAAGAAAATAAAAGATAAACAGGATTTATGCCTTAAAAAGAAATATTAAGGTTTTGTTATTTTGAAACCCCCCCCCCCCCCCCCCCCCAAAAAAAAAAAAAAAAAATTAAAATTATGTCAGTGATGTTTCTGCCTTATAAAAGTGTTGGTAAATGGGTATATAGCCCAAATATAAAATTTTACGAAATTCTATTAAGTCGTTTGTAAGTGTGAATCCCCTCCCCCCAAAAAAGAAACTTAAATTATTGATGTTTCACCCTTATGAAAGTGTTAGGAAATAGGTTTATAACTCTGATATAAAATTTGACGAAAATCGGTTGAGTAGGTTCGAAGTCCGATTCCGCTCCCCCCCTCAACCCCCCGCCAAAAAGGAACTCAATTCAGTGATGTTTCATAAGTATAAAAGTGTTGGTACATTAATATGTAACAATTTAAAATTTAAAAAAAAAAAAATTGGTGTGACGGTCGTGAGGAACCTCCCTTAAATTAATGTTAATTGCAACACCAAAACCTTACCTAAACGGCTAGTTTGACTAATCAGTTGTATACATCTACAAATAATCAAATATGGAGTCCAGGAGCTTTTAAAAAATACGAATCATTTTAAAAACGCGTGAAGGTCGTGAGTATGAAAAAGTACGAGGAAGAAAACTTACCCTGTATTGATGCAAATCTTAGAAAATACACCAAAAAATGTCTTCCAAACACATCACTTATAAAGATAACCTCACGAATTACTCTGTAGATAGCAATAATTAGCACTAGCTTATTCTTGTAGAGAATATTTAAATAACTATTTAGTGTGACGGTCGTGAGGCCAAACCGAGGGACAAAAAGAAAACGGAATTTTCAGTTTCCCTTATAGTTTAAAAATGTTTAAAAGCATGTTAATTTTTCTTCAATATATGGTCTCATACTCTAGAAAATAAAAACATAAGTTTTCTAAAAATAAATACTTAAATAACTTCCTTGAAATCTCATACTATAGCTAGGGACAAGTGAAAGTTATGAGTTTATAAGCCTTTTTGTAGCTATAGAAAAATAACAAAAATATTTTTCGAAACTAGGCTGTATGCACCAACTTTAAGGGGTCGGTGTACGTTCAAATCTACCAAAAATATTGATTTGGAAGTTTTAGTTCCATCTCAAGTCCAACAGGACAGTGAAAAATCACTGCCATGAGAATGGCCCGTATATGTACTGTACAGTTGTAAATTTCAATAAAAGAAAAACAATATAAATATATATATCCTTGTGATTCACTATTGTCAAAAAAGAACCGGCTGTTTAAATAAAAACTAAAGCTAATTCAATTTCTTACAAAACAGTTTGTTTACACATTTGACGTACTTCCTACGGTTTCTGAGATATACGTTATTAAAAATCGATAATTTTCGAAAAACAATCTTTTTAACCTCAATTTTTGTCTAGTGCCTCCCACGACCGTTTCTCAGAAAAAATAGTCATAAGAAAATTTGTAGAGCATTAAATTTACTTCAATTTCATGTATACATTTGCTACTTTATTTTCAACTGATTCAAAAGTTTTTACAGCAATAACTTTTATTTAAATTATTACAAATCAAACAAAAATAATGAAAATATTTATATGTATTGATTATAATTAAAATATATATATATATATATATATATTTTAATTATAATCAAAACATTTATTTGCTTGCTCAGTCAATAGTTTTAGATCTGCGCTGTAGGATACCCAAGGAAACCCTTTATAATAAATAATTATTACATAATTATATACTAAATGATAATAATGTAGGACCACTTATATAAATAATTTCAAATTAGTGCTGTTTCAGCTGCTGTAATCCCAACCTTCCATAGTGTTCTAATATTCCCACTATTTTTTAATAATCTGTCATTTATCTTGTTCTGCTGCGACCGATGAACAGAATTTGATCCAAATCCTGCATTATTAAAATCATTGGTTTAAAGTACTTATTCACATTATTTGATAAAATTGTGATGTACATGACAATATTTATTTATACCCCATTTATTGTAATAATAAAATTAATTATTGAAATCCACATTAGTAGCCTGATAATTGGCATTAATTTAGAATTCAAGTTATGAATAATGAGTATTATTTTAAGAAAATAAGTAAAGGGCTAATAAAAATGTGAAATAATAGTTTTCACTAAGGAAATGCTGAGTCTGTTCTATTTGGGAGGGAAAGGTTCTTGTTCCTCTATCAGGGAATGTCTTCGAAAATCCTATCATAAAATGGACATTCAAGTTGATTGCTATGACACTAAGAAAGCAAAATGGTTTAGCCTCATAGAAATAAGTCAGATTATAGAATCCTAGCTTGACGGACAGAAGACAAGAATGGAAAAAAAATGTCGAAGAGGATCTTGGAAGAGAATACATGAGATGAGCTCAAGCTAAAATGTGTTCTTAAACATCTATTATTAATTTGTGAAAACACTTTTATAGAGACGCTTAAATTTGAATGAGAATTGATAGGAGTGTGATCGGCATAATGGATCATTATTCATTGAAAAGAGCTGTCTTATAGACTTGATAAATCGGAATGGGACTCAGATAGAATAATATATATAAAGAGACCATTGAAAACTTGGGTTGAAGTAAGCCACCGCGCAAAATCCAAAAAGAAAGTGAACAAAATTTCAAGAGGATTTTAATGTATATTGTAAAAAAAATCGGTTACAGCAAAATTGGATATAATGGCACCAACAATAAAATAAATTGAAATATTTTTCAATTGAACTAATTGTTCATTGTAATGTTTTTTAATTCTAGACGGTACGTAATTAATTGAAAACTACTCTCATATCTTCACATACCCACTGTACTGGACAACATCAAAACAAAAATACAGAATATTTCACCACCAACTACATGAACATCCAAACAGACTCCTTCAAAACACGGCTATAGTAAATATTCCTGACAATAAGTACCGAAAACTAAAAAGGAGCTGGATGAGGGACCTCCTTAAGTAAGAAACAACATAAAATAATGTCAAGAGGAGGTACCGAAGGTTACTAGTCTCCCTCATGTTTTACATATCTATTTTATTATATATTTTTCAGCGCATTCGCTGATTGTCTTCAATTCGAAGACAGCTGTTAATCAATAAATACATTTAAAAAAAATGTTTAGTCTAAATTTTATTCAAATTTTCAATTAGTAAAATAAGAACTATCAAAGATTTAAAATTAATGACATTGACCCTGAAAACCTAGTAGTGGAGTTTATCTGCAAATAATAATTTTATCAGGGCTACGTTAAGGGTGAGTTTTTCTTATTTTTTAATAGAAATAGAAATATATTATATGATTAGACTCTGGAGGTACACGCCTCATATATAAATGTAAGTGGTACCCTTTCATACACACATCTTTATGTTCTTCGCTATGTATCCAACAAAATATGTATATACATCTTGAATAAATATAATCTTGAATAAATTCCAAGATGGTACATTGTTGGAATAGTTTCCCGATGAGATGACCGATGCCGGGGCAGGCCAAGGTCCCCCAGACCATTATCTTCAAAGTGTCTAAACTTAGACGATTTTCAAATGCCTTTGGCTGCTTGGCAAATACCAGGCCACAGGGGTTACGAAACAGCCCACAGATAAACAAACCTTTTCACAGACGCCCGTCAAAGAGACAGTATTTTCGGTTGTTCATGACTCTCCCACACTATTAATAACGTCAAACTCTTATTTTCGCCATCTTTTTGATGGGTATCCTATGATCCGGATCCATGCAGTACCTTACCTCCTCTTGTGAATATACACATATTCAGAAATATGTTCTTGTATTTAGTTATTATTAAAAAACACCTTTCCATACTTAGAATCATACCGATTCCTGGAAAAAACTAGAAACTTTTGCTTCCGAAGATATAAACTTCAAGTCTAGTTTAATGCATCCATTATTCTGATAAAACTTCAAATTAAAAATAACACGAAGATCCAACACGCTTTGAAGAACTATTTAAATACAATAATATGATGTTTGGGGCCATAATAATAAACTGTAGAAGGCTTTCGAAGCAAAGTATGGATTAGACACTACTTCACAATAAACTTAGTTGACATTTGGTAAAGTGCAAAATACCAAATTTTGCAGTTTCGCTAGTTTTTCAGAGTGGGGACGATATGAGTTAGGAAGTTGTTTAGTATATCGAAAAACACTCAAAGATTACTAACATTTTAATTAATAATAATAAACGAACACTGTACACCTATTTAAATATTCCAGTGATAAAACCATACGAACTTAATATGTTTTAACTAAAAATTACTGGAGCACCAATTCATTTTAATAGAATAAATATGTTGTCATACCAGATAAAACAAGAGGCTACGATTAACACGAATGGGGGGGGGGGGGGGGGGAGTAACACCACACGCCAAGTAAATTAAGGTAGCGATGTATCAATCAGTTCTTTTCGTATTTATGCTTGACGTCTTCTTTAATTCCATAGTAGAGATACTACGTTGTTACAAAGTTCCTTGTAGAAAACAACTCTTAATTCTAACTTCCATAATTAATCCTAAGCACTGTTTTTATTCCTAATACTTATGTTAATGTTTACTTTGACTGATCCTTTAATCCTTGAAACACAAATGGAATAAAGTAGGTCTAAGCGCAAAGGTTGCCGAATAAGAAATTTTTGTAGTAGGAGTTTGGGACGGTTTGAGAAAATCTGGTGTTAATGTGTTTTCTGGAACTTTGAAGGCGTTTTGCATTTTGAGCTTGTTCCTGATTGTCGGAACTAACGTTTATTGTGAACAGCTAACCTAAGTTTATGCGATTTTGAAAGCCCCGCTTTAGTCAACAGGAACCAAGTCATTTTTCCGCATGACTATTCTTTACATTGTTTCATTTGAAAAAAAAGAGCAGAACTGCAAGGAGACAACGTTTTGCGTGATTCCGCCAAGAAACTGGATATTTTCACTATCAGATTACTTTGTTTAGATCAGTGGCTTATTTTATAAAGCAGGATGTAAAGAGTTCTTTACCAAAACCAAATCAGTGGTATCGAAATGAAATACTAATACTGAAAAAAAAGATGGGTGAAAGTGGTTAAGAACAATGAACATTACTCTAAAGAACTTTATTTTATTTTGATTGCGCTACTATTCGGTTACGGCTCTTGATTTCCTCTAACCGCTTCCTCCAATCGTCACGGTATTGTGCCGACGCCATCCAGTTTCTAGCGTCCTCCGCTACACCATCCGACCACCTCAGCTCACCAGTCTTCCTCTCCTCCTTGTCCTATCAATTCGATGTATCAACAACTTAGTCATCTCTATATCTGTCATCCTATGTAGCGTCGCATCTATATGTCCTGCATACCTCAGGCGCTTCAACTTGATTTCCCTGACCACATCCAAAGTTCCAATAGTTCTTGCTTAGTTAGTACCTCGCCTCCATTCCTCTTCAACCTATATACATCTGTAAATTCGGCAAAGAACTTTTCTTTCAAAAACCAATAGCTCTTTTTCAGAAGACTTAGGTAATGTGCAGCATTTCGAACCAAACAGGAGTTCGGTACGTGTTGTATATTTAATATATGAAACAAACTGGGTAGAAATAAAATGAGAGCCATTTAGGATTAGAACAAAACTAAAAAACGTGTAATAACAACAACACAAAAGGAAGGTAATAGTAATAGAACATTAGCGCTATGTGAGCTCGTCTTGAATTAAGAAAGGGGGATACAACAGTACGCACAAGAGCTTTATAGAGATAAGGCTTAATCAATTAATATTATACTCTAAAGAATAGTATTCAATAATGCTTAAAATATGTAATATATACTATTATATAAAAGGACCAGCCATTATTTCGTTTGTGATCACTAACTCCAAAAACAACTACACCAATTCTGAAATAAAGGTGTAACTGAGGGTGACGGAGTCAATTAGGATTGATGAATTAATTGCCACTTCTATTGGAATTATTTCATTTGAAAACTAATTTCGATTGTTAAACATTCATCTTCAGTTTTGGGGAGATCTAGCTGATATCTATATCGGATCTGGGTATCTGTTAGAATTCCTCAGAACTGAAAATGAATGTTTAGCATTCGAAACTATATTTCAAATAAAATAATCCTAACAGAAGTGGAAATTAATTCATCAATCCTAATTGCAATGATCGTTCTATACCATCAAGCGTACCTCATAGGATCCAGAGTCATTAATTATGCTTGTAGTTCCTAACATACATATTGGACGGAAATTGGATTTGTACTTTCACAATTTTTAGATAGTCCAAATAAGAAATATATCCATATATATCCAAGTCTAGTGCAATTTATATGTTACAGAATAAAAAAGAAGATATTGAGAAAAAAAGATCTTTAAAAATATATACCTAAATAAAACATCGTTTTACATTGGTGTTTGTAGTTCTTGTGAAAGCAACTGCTGGTCTAAAGATTTACTTTGCCTACTGTTTAAAAGGCAATCATTGACGTTTCTTTGGCAGGAGGGTCGTTAAACTTACGCCCACATGGTTTTTTGAAGGAAGTTCAGCGAACTGACAATTCGCAAGGTCAATGCCACTTCAAAACGGTTCTCCCAACTTGGAAACTGTATACATAAGGCTTTCTTTTGATGGTTTTCTGATTTATGCGAATGAAATTTTAATTTTTTATTCGATCAATTGTTGTCAATTCGGCAAGCGATAATGAAATATGCCACATACTGCTTTAGGCGATATTGTTGTGGGTAATAAGTAAATAAAGTCGATTATGAAGGTCGCGTCGTTCACCATTGTCATCATATATCTCATAGATGAATAAACAATAGATGTATTTTAATCGTGTGAGAGAAAAAACTGGGAGCTCTTTAGTGTTTCCCGAGCAGCATATGCTCCTCTTTTTAGTAACCAAAGCTTGACACTCTGAATATGGTCTATGAGCCACGTGGAATAATTTGCGTTGAACTCCAAAAAAGAAAAAAAAAAACAGTCTGGTTTGGAAGAGAAACCAAAGCCAATGCCAAAAGAAAGTCTACATATTGAAAAATAATGTGATATATCTATCCTAGGTGTTTGGCTACCTACCGAGCACATGACCAAGAGCGGTTACTGCCAACAATATGGCGATTTTCGGCCAACATCCTGTTTTTACTAGATGTTTGTCTTTGGGTAAAAGGGATTGGATTAGCAATTTTATTTTTGTAAGGTAAAAAAAAAAAAAAATCTTTAAACACTGATTCTTTTGTAGATTGAAGGATTGAAGGCCCAGGACGTGGGGAGAAAGTCCTCATAGAATTAATTGGGGAGTGGGGTGGATCCCGCCCCGGTCACTTTTATTAGTTAATTTACAACTATTTCATGCTTTATAATACTAATAGGGTCCTTTTTGAACTTTACTAAAATTACTTAAATATGATGTAAGTGTAATTTTTATATTTTTTATTATTATTATTATTTTACATATAAACATATAAATAATACAGGTATTCTAAATTGAATATAAAATAATAAAACAGGAAATTAAATGAAATGTAGAACAGGAAGATATTGTTTTTTTATAAATCATTTATTAATATGTACTACAATATACATACATGCTACAAGTAAATGTGTGAAATATGATTACAATGACTTTTAAAGAACTACTCACTAATAACACTTGGATAAAATTTTTACCAGGCCGTTTCAAAAGGCCTTTCTTTTTTTGCTGTGTTTTGCACAAACAAAAACAGAGGGTGGACATTGCCCAGTTGAGGGTCAGTATGGACATGCACATGTGACTATGTGAGTACACAGTTGTAAGTAAGCATTTAAACATAATTGAATATGGTTGGATTGTATAATGGATAGTATTGTAAATAGAATTTAATATGAGTTGTAGATCCTGAAGATGGAGCGAATGTGCTCCGAAACATGTTATAGAAAATAAAAGATAAATAGGAGTTATGTCTTTAAAATGAAATATTTAAAATTGATATTTACAACTATATAGTACATATACACCCAGTAAATGTGTGGAAAAATGAATATAACACGACAATAACTTGTAGCGCAGCCACCCATCGGTGGAACTTTAATAAAAGTTCTATATTAGAAGGTCTTGAGGCCATCTTCTTTTCAGACGCCTCGGAGGATTACCAGGAATATAATGAGAAGCAAGTTGAGAGACTAGAGGATTTGAGTGGTTATGGAGCTTACTATGAAAGGATAGCTATCCAACGTTTAGGACCCCCGCAGACTGCAGACTTTTTATCGGCCGATAGTTTGGTCGGCCTCTTAAACAGAATGGAGAGGTATGCATATGCGTACATTATACTGATTCAGTATCGGTCGATAAAAAAGTTTGATGGGCTTCCCGATTATCATCAAACTAATCCGTCGGCCGACTATTTAATCAGTATTGGCTAACTACGACTTAAGCACACTCGACGAAAGTTTATCGGTTGATGGAACAGTTCGCTAGTATTTGTGGTTTATTTTACCTTATCGTAACGCTCAATCACTCCTCCACAGGTATAGAAAGTCTTAAATCGGTATCTATTTCAATATAGCTGGTCCAATTAGCATGGCTAGTTCATTGAAGCTGGTTATTATCACCTGAAAAAAGGCGAAAATCTTTTTCGGGCAATGAAGTAATTTAGAATGCATTGTGTAGAATTTTCCTCTAAATAATCTATCACTCAGAATGGGATGCATTCAATACTCTTGGAATCTCTTCTTGATTTTCCTCCTCCGTTGTATGAGAGGAATAATAACATTTCTGGACAATATTTATATTGTGCGACCGCTTACTTCAACAGTCAAACACAAACTAAGTAATAACTATTAACTAAGCAACTAGGTAAATCATTCCAGAAAAGTTGGCTTGTCTGCGCCCTCTTCACCAACCTGAATGTTTAGTTGGCTGTGTGAGCACTAGCAGCTTAACCCGACTAAACTATCGCCTGATAAAAAGTCTGCAGTCTGTGGGGGCCTTTATTCGTAAAGAGTATGAAGAGGAAGTTTGATGAATTTCTTCTTTTTTTTTTTTAAAATTTTCTATTTCTTATCAAATATCTCGAAGGTAACCTAACTATAGGTCATTGTAGGGAATTGAATAGACTTTAAATTTTGAAAAGAACAAACATTTATGTGCTACGAATCGGTTTAGTAATATCAGTCAAACATTGAAAAGGAGCCTTCGAGCCTTCGTACGACCACTTCCCCTGTTATTCAATGACATCCGACCCTACACATTCCTGAAATATTTGTATTATTTAATAACTAAACTAAATGATTTAATACAAAAAATCTTTTTTTTTTTTTTGGTCTAATGTGGGTGGGGAATATAAGCTAAATTATAGACAGGTGAGGGGATGGACATTGAACAACTATATCTGCCAGCAACGTATACATCACCATAATTGCTGGTCCTAAGATTTTGCAAACTCAACAACCTCCAGCGCCTACACTAAAAGCGAATTGTTTCTTCTTCTATATACTCTAGTATAGGTCAGTTCCTCAACTCCTCTCTTTGACTTCTTTATATATATATATATATATATATATATATATTTTTTTTTCTTAGGAGTGATAAAGGTAATAAAGGATGATATACTTGGGTAAATATATGATGTACGGTAAAAATATAAAGGGTTAAAAGATGATGTACGGCAGGCTGGGAGGAAACAGATTGAGGGAAAGACCACGGCTAAGGTGGCTGGACAACGTCGAGGAAGAACTGAGGCGACTGGTAGTGAAGGATTGGAAAAGAAGGCAGAAGATTGACAAGGATGGCTGTCGATTCTTTGTGAGGCCAAGGACCCGACTAGGACTATAGCGTTCAATATAATAGTATTAATTGTGATAATTAAGTTGCTATTGTAAAACTTAATTATCCAAGTCAATTTTGGGCTAGGCGATAACACCAATCCAATTATCAGGATTCCACATTCTCTTCAGTACCAGAATAGAAAATCTAACATAGCCTTTACAGTATATTGACATATTTATAATTTTAAATACACTAAAAAGAAAATGGTCACACGACTCTCAACAAAAATTAATCATCGTCACAAATATTTTATGTAAATTTTGTACTAGGGGCACTTGTTCGATGTCTTCACTTTTTTTGATGATTTCTTCGGTAATAATTATAGCATGATACTTATGCAGAAACAACACCTCAGTATTTTTTATTTATTTATTTTTTTCCAATAAATCGATTTTATTGTTCTTGTACCCGCTAATTTTCGAACTATTTATTTACTTGACCATTAGAACTGATGACTCGTTTGCCACTTCAATTGGAATTTTTTATTCAAGGACTAGTTTCGAATGTTAAATATTCATCTGTTATAGCGCTCTCACTTAGCCTCCACTGAGTTTTTTACACCAGTTACGCAGCTGAGAGAGAAGAGCTGGGATCTCTCTGTGCCTGGCTTGTCTCTTCATAAGTGGAGGGACAGGTCTGGTGGGGGGATCCCTAGGATGAGTGTAAATTGTAAATAGAGTATAATCGTATTTTTACCTTTGTTTTATCTTTTATTATTACTATTATTTACTTCTTTCTTTTCAAAAAAACTCCACTAAACCTTCCAATTCATCTCGCATCCAATCCGTACAATCCAAAATCCTTCGTAAAATCCTCAATGCTCCTTATTATACAAACAAACAAACTTATCCATAAAGATGTTTATGTTCCATATATAGCTTATTTGGCCCAAACCAGATGTTTATTAAACTTTACACCCACTCGAATCCAGTAGTCTCCCAATTTACCTCACATCCAAATGCCGATAGTCCTCCAAGGCGTCTGAAAAGAATATGCCGAGAGACCTTTTAATGTAGAACTTTTATTGAGGTGCTACTAGTGAGTAGTTCTTTACATTTTATTGATATGTCATTGTAATAATTTCCTCCAATTTACTTCTATATAATCTATAAAGTTGCAAATATCAATAAATAGTTACTGTAAAATAAAAGAACGTT
Organism: Euschistus heros; assembly: GCA_003667255.2. Taxonomy (NCBI): domain Eukaryota; kingdom Metazoa; phylum Arthropoda; class Insecta; order Hemiptera; family Pentatomidae; genus Euschistus; species Euschistus heros. The sequence continues at coordinate 2,603,466 of RCWM02000025.1, read as the reverse complement.
AATGTCCGAAACGGAAAACCCGCTTCGGCCTCTAGCAAATGGACTGTATGGGAATATATGAAATCGAGGTTTTGCACTCTTGGGGAGATATTATTGAGAAGGTAGCATAAACGAATAATACAGAAGAAATCTCTTACCTTATTACTGCCGCCGACGGTCTGTCCAGGGGCCCCTAGAATCTTTACGGCCTGGCAGATGCTTCTCCTGAGCTGCAATATTCGTCCAAGCTCGCCTCCTCTTAGATCACCACTCATTCGGGGGAGAACTAGGTTAGAAAACCAATGGAAGACCATGAGGTCTTGGGCAATTTTGTAGGAGGTGCGTACTCGAGCACAGATGAAAGAAGAAAGGGGAATATTCATGTGGGGATTAGCGCAGATAGTTGCACCGGAAATTCATAGAGTGCGTCAATACACGGTATATTAAAGTTTTTCTCTTTCCCCCCCCCTCACAAAAGCGCCGATTGGCGCGAACACACCGCCCACCAAAATTGGGATGTTGCCCAATTTTATTCCAAAAGTTATACAATGAAAATGGTGGGCAGGCAGCAAAGAATTTATACAATAAAATAAGGAAACGAAAGCTCAACTTGAGTAAAGAGGAAGATAAAGACAAAAAAAAAAAATAAAATAAAAATATTGTAACATGAATGGGAACACAATTATACAATGTAAAGAAAAGGAAACAGCCTATCTGGGCAACAATTATATAATGTAAAGAAAATAAAACAGCCTAACTGGGCAACAATTATACAAAATAAAGAACATGCACTAGCATAACTGAAAACGATTATACAAGGCAAAGAGAAGTCATTCCGGAAGCGGAATTAGCTTGTTCACAGATCAAGTGAGAGTGCTGGTAGAAGTCTCAAAGGTGGCTGCTCGTGAAGCACCATCAGGCATGAGCTCGGAAATAAGAGCTAAAGGCCGGGAGAGTGAGGAGCTGTTCAGTCCCTTACTCACAACAACGTCGCCCCGTTTCTTGGTTCCACAACGGCGCTTGGAATTTGAAGTCCACTTGTAACGTTGTGAATTATAATTTGGAACGGCGTTGTCAAGTATGCCGCCCACCCTGTGGACCCCCAGGCTATCGATGAAAGGAGTACGGCAACAAGGCAGCTTTGCCGGCTTATCGGCACGGATATTAAGGAGAGACCCAGAAAAATGTTTAAAGGTATGGTCAGGTTCATTAGCGATGAGCGCAATGGGAGTAGACTTAAGATCCGGTAATGGCTTGGTGCTTAAGTCGGTGTCACGATAAGGAGGAGGCCAATGCTCCTGGCAATTGGTCAAAGAGGAGGGATCTTGAGTCCCTGAACATAAATTGTTGGTCTGCGCGTAATGAGTACGGGTAAGGACCCTAGAGTCAATATGGGCATGATTAGCGACAGAAGAAACATCAGCAAACCCTACTGGGGAGAATTTGTCGAATATTGAAACTTTAGAGCGTACAGACCCTTTGATATCTAAAACTGGTGGTTTTAAAAAAGTAGGTTCAATAGGATTCGAGACCGGAATTTTACTAGTTACTCTATCTTGGTTACTATGTGTGTATACTGGTTTATTATTATTTTTATTTTTAACCGGAAGGAATTTTGGACAATCTTGATTGGCTAAAGAATAGTGACTGTTTGAGGATGAGATGTAATTATTCTCATCTGTAAGAGAAACAAAAAACTTTTCATCAGATGAATCACTGACAATTGTATCAGCACCACCTGTTTTATTGATGTGATTGAATTTTGAAACTTGATTTAAGTTTAAAAAATCACCCTGATTATTCATTTGTATTTCCTGGGGAACGTTAAAATTATTTGATCTGTGATTACATGCATGGGTGTTAATAGAAGGGTCAATGTTTTCTGGAATGTCAGAAACATTTGAGTCTTTATGGTTTGTACTCAGGGGTTGTTCAAATGGAATATTTTCAATATTTTCAGTTTTCGAAGAATCATGGAAATCTTGGGAAATCTGGCAAACAGTAATTAACGAAGTGGCTGATTGATTTTGCGATACGGTTTGGATAGGGCCTATGATTGCCCAACCGAAAATAGTACTGATAGCAATTGGACCGATAGAGCTAGGAATAAACGGATGAGGCAATAATAATTGCGGGTATACGTCTGCACCTAAGAGAAGGTCAATCTTGTCTGATTGATGAAAGTCAGGATCGGCCAAACGCAAATGTTCAAAGGCGCGAGCAATTTCTGGAGTAAGGTTCTTGGGAGGCAAATGGTTAGTGATTTGAGGAACCACGGACGGGTTTACAAGTACGTGCCTCTGGGAAAATCTGGAGAAGATGTGGCACGAAACTGTGCCAGGAGAACTGGAAACACGCCCACCTATACCTGAAACGGTAATGGGCATTTCCTGGATTTTTTTTTTTTTTTTTTTTTCCTGGTCAAAGAGGCGCTCGGAAATAAATGATAGCTGCGACCCCGGATCGATGACCCCACGGAGTGAACGTAACCTGAGTGAGAATTAAAGATTCGTGCACGGAAGGTTCCTAGGAGTGAAGTCACGTGACTTCCGGAAGTACTACAACTCAGAGATAAGGAGGCGTCAACTGGTGCTTGACCAGTGGAAGCGGATGCTGGTTCACTTGAAATGTGATCAGCATGAGCTGAAGCGCGACTAGGCGCGGAATTCAAATGGAGATTTGAATTTACTGCTTTGACGGGATGCAAAAGTGTGTGATGCTCTGGTGAATTACACTTACGACATGTAAATTTGGAATTGCAATTACCCTTAAGGTGCGGACCCAAACAATTAAAGCACCGTTTATGCCTTTTGAGAAATCAATTTTTTGATCTCGAGTGAGATGAGAAAATTCGAAACAGGAAGATAAGGAATGCGGCTTACGACAGAGAATGCATATGAGGTTAAAAGAATTAGAAGGTGCGGCCCGAGTTCTATCTGATGGTGAGGTATCAGGACTAGTGCTAGCAATTAGCGAATTAACTTTAGTGTTTCTATGTAGATTGATGGGGGGAGAAATAATCTCCAGGGTTTTAATTTGCCTGATAATAAAATTTAGTAAGTCATCGAAAAGCGGAACTGATTTAGCAGAATTTTGATCCTCGAAAGCCTTAGATGTACGGGGGTCTAGATTATTTAATGCGAGGGTTAACAAAATAAAATTTGCTAAATCGTCGATTGGTAGCGCCTTGATAGCCTGCACCGAATTTTGATGTACCTCGAGAAAAGTTTTTAAGTTATTTAATGAATTTGAACTGACGGGCTTAAAGTGTAAGATTTGGTTCAGATATGCCGGGGCTATCCTCCTGGGGTTTTGGAACCTGTGTACCAGAGCTGAAAAAGCAAGGTCGTAATTTTCGGCTGTGAGTTGAAAATTAGAAATTGCGGAAAGAGCACTCTCCTTTAAACTGGATCTTAAATAATGAAAGCGTTGTATGGGGGTTAGAGTCGGGTTGTCATGAACAAGGGCCGTGAACAACGAGAAAAATTCAGGCCACTGCTGTATGTCGCCTGAAAAGGTTGGTAAATTGATAGGTGGTAAGGAGAAAGCACTTTGAGCCAAATGAACAGGGCTGGCAACCGTAGTAGAAGTTGCAATAGGTTCTTCCTTTTTCAATTGTAAATATTTGGATTTAATTTTGGTTAACACACTATTGAAAGCAATTGCAGGGGCTTGAGTATCCACATGATTTTGTTTGGATAAGAGAGCATTAAGGTCACTTAATTTTTCATTCACCCCCTCAAATTTGACTTGGAGGGAGGGTAAATCCTCGTAATGCACTTGGACAGTAAAAATATCCGAAAGAGTGGAACCCTTAATTTCATCGTATCTACTAGTTATATCAGCAAATATCGTTTCCCTCTTTGCCAATAGTTGTGCTTGAATAATGATATTTTTGTCTTCTGTAGGCATTGTGAAAAATAGAGAATAAATAAATACAGCAATAAATGGAAATTATAATATATGAGGCAGAGAAAAGGAAAGGAGAAAAAGTTGCAAAATTGATTTCACTAATTATTACGTAATTGTAACTGACGTTATAATAAGACAAGATGGCGAAGATAGTTACGAGACGAAGTAACGAGTACGTTACTAGAGTGGGGGTGGTGACGTCAGATAACAGCTGACAATTGGTTGAACATGGCCGACTATAACTTCGGTTTTATATGTGTAATTATTGGAAGTTATAAAACTTGGACAAAAAATAGGCCTTACGTAACGTAATTTTTAACGTAAAAAATTTTAATATTAATAAAGCACAGAAATGAGTGGGTGATTACTCGCCCCAAAACTGCAAAATCACTCGTTTCAAAGTTGAACAATGATATATACGGCCCGGATCGGACCAAAAATGTAAAATAAAAGAACGTTAATGTCCGAAACGGAAAACCCGCTTCGGCCTCTAGCAAATGGACTGTATGGGAATATATGAAATCGAGGTTTTGCACTCTTGGGGAGATATTATTGAGAAGGTAGCATAAACGAATAATACAGAAGAAATCTCTTACCTTATTACTGCCGCCGACGCACAGTGGGGTATTTGCCTTCAAATGCTGGCCAAAAGTCCATTTTGTAAAAGTTATCTCAGACGAAAAGTAATTACTGTCAGATATAGTTGAATAGTCTGTCAACAATGTATAAGGCCAATTTCTTTGCCTGGATCATCTGTGAATCAGGTGTAATACAACAAAGTCACCACTCTTTTTTTTGCACTCACATGGTAACTGTCAGTCGGATATTTATCTTTGTAAAAAGGTTATTTTTCTCGAGTTGGGAATTTTCAAGACAATTTTTGATTATGGATCACTCTGAAGCAGGTAAGTGAGAGAATATTTATCATTTTTTAGCAATAATTAGACCATTTGTAAATTAGATAGACCACAAAAGAAAATATAAAATATTCTGGCGTTTTTAGTGTCGAATTTCAAGTTATTCGAATGTTTTTGTTATACTTCCAAGCATTTCCAACCACTTATTTTTATATCAATATAAAGAGGAATGATTCAACTTTAAGAATATATAATCAGTAATCGCGGATTCGCGCGGATGTGCGTGTACATGGCTGTTAATGTCTGTTGTTTTTTTTTTGTTAAATGTGATTGTTTTTGTGATAATTTTTAATGTCATTTTGTTTTTCCTTTTAGGACCTTCAGGAGTCAAAATAATGACTAGAAAATGTGTATTTGACATCATGCGTCAAAAAAAAAAGACCTCAATTATAAAGAACAATTAGATTATGCCCTTAATATTTTGTTAAAATATGATGATTGGTCACAAAAGCAAATTAATGAAATCAAACACAATTTTTCCCATTTTCAGTCACATTTTAAACAAAAATGGTTGGCAGCACACAAAAAATATGCTATTTTTATCAAAAATAATGAAGTATGGCTTCAGGGTAAATTTTTGTTGCCAATGGCAAAAATGCGACCAGGGCGACCATTAAAGAGGTTTGAAGAATCCAGTGAGCGCAGTCGTAGGCGTAAGACAGAAAAGTTACGTACTACTATGGACTCAATGGAATTGATGTATGCTACACAAATGCAATTACGAGCTGAAGGTAATCCTCAAGCTAGTGATTTATTAAAGAATATAACTAGCTCTCCATCACGCGCAAAGAAATACATGGGTACCTGTTCAAAACGAATGAATACAGATCAAACCCCACCACTGTCACCTTTGCAAGCACTAGCTATGTTTGTCGAAGCTGGACTCACTAGAAAACAATATAATATAATAAGAAACACAAATCTTAAATTCTTCCCCTGCTACTCAATTTTACAAAGGGCCAAGAAGACATGTTACCCTCATAAAGATTCATTTCTTGTGACAGCTACCTCTGCGGAAATAAATTTACAAGCATTGTTGAATCATACTGTCACTCGCCTACTAACACATTTAGAAGTTGTTTTAGAAACCTTAAACGAAGAGGATTCCAATTCGTTAATGATGACTCATAAATGGGGATGTGATGGATCCCAGCAATCACAATATAAACAGAACTTTGCAAATGATTGTGAATCTGATGCAAACATATTTCAATCTTCTCTTGTACCGCTACAATTAACTTGTGGCTTATTTGAAAAACGAGTTGTTCGGCAGAATCCAACACCATCCTCGCCGCGGTATTGCCGTCCAATTAGAATTAGGTTTGTCAAGGAGAATGCAGATATTACGAATGAAGAAATACAATATGTTCAAAATTCAGCAAACCAATTAGAAGTATCGACAATTGTATTGGCACAAAGATTGTATTCTGTTAAGCATAGGTTGTTATTGACAATGGTTGACGCTAAAGTGTGTAATGCCGCAACTCAAACTACTTCTACAATGAAGTGTTATATATGTGGTGCAACATCAAAAACATTTAATGAGTTGTCACAGATTACATCAGTTAATGAAGAATCATTACGATTTGGTTTATCTATTTTGCATTCAAGGATTCGACTATTTGAAGGATTATTACATTTGGCCTACAAATCACCAGTGAAGAAGTGGCAAGTAAGGGAAGAAAAGGACAAATTAATTGTAAACGAAAAGAAGGCAGAGATTCAAAAACAGATGAAAGACAAAATGGGACTTATTGTAGATATTCCTAAGCCTGGTTTTGGCAACACAAATGACGGGAACACAAGTCGTAGATTTTTTGCAAATCCAATGTTAGCAGCCGAAATAACTGGCCTGGATTATAATTTCATATATCGCATCAAAGTGATATTGGAAACTATTTCCAGTGGTCATCGTATCCATATTGAAAAATTTGCAGAATATACAGCAAATACAGCTAAATTATATGTTCAGTTGTATGGTTGGCATCCTATGACACCAACTTTGCACAAGATTTTAGTACACGGGCCAATTATTGTGCAACATGCTCTCCTGCCTATAGGGCAATTGTCTGAAGAAGCAGCCGAAGCCAGAAATAAGAACTTTCGTGAATACCGGCAGAGTTATTCAAGAAAATGTTCGAGAGAAGCTTGCAATTTAGATGTCCTAAATAGACTTCTACTTACTTCAGATCCTCTCATAACTGGATTGAGGCCGCTACCTAGGAAAAAAACCAAATCCTTCCTTAAGGAAACTATAGACATGCTTCTACCACCTGAGCAGAAATATAACTATCCTGACATTCAGGAGCGAAGTTTTTCTTCAAATAATGAAGATGGGTCATCTGATGAAGAAGGCATTGACACAAAGCATTGAGATCAATTTCTGAATGATTTCAAGGAAGTGGTGTTGGTGTGTGTTTGTGTGTGTGTGTGTGTGTGTGTGTGTGTGTGTGTGTGTGTGTGTGTGTGTGTGTGTGTGTGTGTGTGTGTGTGATCAATAAAGACTGATAGTTGATTAATAAAAATATACTTGTATACCTAACTTTAATATTTTTTTTAATTTTATTTATAACAGTAAAAACACTATATTTTCTTAAAATCTACTTCTATATTCATGTATTAACTATTTTTTAGCATATCGGATCAAATAAAATGGATTAAACATCAGAAATATTTTTGGCCAAGAAAACCAGTCAAATACCCCACTGTGCGACGGTCTGTCCAGGGGCCCCTAGAATCTTTACGGCCTGGCAGATGCTTCTCCTGAGCTGCAATATTCGTCCAAGCTCGCCTCCTCTTAGATCACCACTCATTCGGGGGAGAACTAGGTTAGAAAACCAATGGAAGACCATAAGGTCTTGGGCAATTTTGTAGGAGGTGCGTACTCGAGCACAGATGAAAGAAGAAAGAGGAATATTCATGTGGGGATTAGCGCAGATAAGGGCTAGTTGCACCGGAAATTCATAGAGTGCGTCAATACACGGTATATTAAAGTTTTTCTCTTTTCCCCCCCTCACAAAAGCGCCGATTGGCGCGAACAGTTACCATAAAAAAAAAAATTAATTGGAAGACAAGAAATCAAACATGTTGATAATCACCTTATCATTGAACTTATAAATGATACCAGGACTATAGCAGACTGTGTAAAGAGATAAAATAGTCTAGGAACCCACGACACAAAACCTGTCGTGATAGGTTTCCCATAAAAACCAAAGGTTATCTGAAAGATCATCAATTTTTGTGTAAGAAAAAAACCGCGAACTGTTGTAAATCGTAGAATGCGTTAACAACGGCGGAATATCCTTTCGCCATCATAAAATCGTTAAATATCCTAATATGTATTTCAAAATAGTATACTCATAGACGAAAACTAAAAGGACAACAATGGCGGAATATCCTTCGAATAACTAAAAAACCCTTAAATCCTGGAATATTTCCATATATTATCCTTAAGGATGAAAATTTATATATATGTGGCACAAAGATGTTTTTACACTATCTTAAAATAGTATCCTTAAGAACAAAAACTAATAAAATCGTTAAATCTTGAGAAAAAAAAGATAGTATCCTTAAGGACGTGTGAATGAGAGTGGCCAAGGATGTCCTTCGGCCGCCTAAAATCGTCAGATCCTAGCAGATCTGAAAAACAGCATCCCTTCATCATATCCTTATAGTTTTTTGTTGTTTTTTTTCGCTCTAACTCCGATTAGTCCGACCCCAAATTTCTCATCTCACAGCTGCGTAAATTTGCTATTAGATCCCATTTATATAAATTAAATAAAATTTCGTGAAAAATCCACGCCAGCCAATAGAACATGTCAAAATTGTCTTATTTTTCTAAAACATACACATTTAGCGTGCTGGCATGGGTACATTACGGATTTCGATCAAAATTTCATATATGGGGGGGGGCTGATGTGGCCTCAACGAGCTTTAAGCTAAGTAAAAGATTTATCAATATTATGAAATTTAAGTCCCCTTGTCTATTTACTGATTTTAACTTAAATAATTGGCACGATGAGGAGTATGATCTTACGCCATAATTATTTCCTCACTGCATTGATTTCATACTTAAAGATACTCATTAGTATGAAATGGAAGCTCACTGATAATCTCATTCAAAAATTAATCCTTCCCTATCCTGCTTAAGAAACCCATGGCTTTATATCGAATCTTGGTTTATTCCTCACAGCAATAGCTAACTAGCTTGGCCTAAGCACTGGAAATCATCTCAACAATATTTTGCTAATTATCTGAACAGTTGCCGGTCGCCACAGCAATAATTGTTGCAATTTTTGTTGTATTATGGGGGGATGCGGCCAGTAACAATTAGCGACTTAGAGCGCACAGAGAGGATCCATTAAGATTGTTACATGAATGAGACGGCTGAAGAGCTTGAGGTATGCGGGGTGTTCTATTAAAAATATCGGTGTCAGTAAAGGTTGTTCTCGGCCACCGAATTCCTCGCATTCCTGTCTCCCTCCTTTGGAGCCCTGCCATCATCCTCCGCTCTCGTCTCCCTGTTTATGCGAGCTTTTTCTCTTTCATTTGCGTCAACAGTAGCTCTACAATCAATTACAATAGGCGTAATTGCGTGATTTGGGGGATGCATTTTGGTCTGCCAAGAATTGTATCTATCTTGTATGTCATTACATTTATTCAGTTCAATGCGTCAATGTGTGACGTAATAATTGCTGTTCAACTTTCGAAACAAAATAATTGTAAATATGATATATTATATGGTTAAGAGATTAATAATATCAGAAATGGAATAGCAAAATTATCTCCTAATTAGGGATGGGTATCGTTTTTTTATGAGAGATACTAGATCAAAAATGTAGAAAAATGCCGCAGACCTCACCTTTCTATTCTAATCCGTTGCAGATATTCGATAAATCAAAGACTTTTTTGAGGAAACCACGTTTTTTACCATTTTCTATGAGCAGAGTACATGTAACCTTGAATTTTAGAAATTTGTGACCTAAAGAACAGATTGATCTTCACCTTATTTAGGGAAGTTATAATGTCTTATATTACTTCAACGGTCACAATTTTTCAAATTCAATTTTTCAAAACTATCCACAAAACGTCAAATCTCACAAAAACTTGAAAATTTAATTATCTTTCGAATGATATGTTAAAAGTAATGATTATGTTTCGATTTCATGGAGAAATTTATTTTTGAAACCGAAAAAACATGGTGTTCTCATTAGGTATACAAATCAGTTACTTGTGTAAATAAAACATTATGCCAATCCCTTAATGAAAATGTGCATTTTAATCATAATAGACTCTTCATTGGAATAAAAAGCAAATAAAAAAAATTATTGTTTAATTGAAAATAAAGGAAAACTGTCAATAAAGCGACACCAGATCAAAGGATCTTATGCTATTACATTTATTTATTATTATTATTTAGGTTTTATTTTATTAGATCTTCAAAGTAAGGTTAAAAACCCAGTGATAATGAATATAAACCTCAATTTTGCCGTTAGTTTCTGAATGTGTTGAAGAATACCACTTTTTGTGGTGAATTTTATAGGCAGATGAGTTTGTTTTTACAGGGGAAGGCATTTCTACCTATCCATGTATATCGTTGGTTTATTTTTGTATTGCTTTCGAATAATGTGGAGGAGCACCATAGTGTTGGAAAATCATATTTTGCCGAACTTCAGGTGGTAGGATATTTTGTAAGAAATCTTAGTAATTCTCATCATTCAATTTGTTCGGCAAACTATGATTTTTCAACAATTCGACAGCAATACAAAGATGAATAAACCAACGATACCCCTCATGGAAATGTAGAAATGCCTTGCCTTGTAAAAGCAAACTCATCTGCCTATAAAATCCACCAGAAAAAGTCGTATTCTTCAACACAATCTGCATTCAGAAACTAACGGCAAAAATTGAGGTCTATGTTCATTATCATTGGGTTTTAAACACTAAGAGGTACTCACCCTGTATATGTGACCAAAACTATCAATATATTTATTTTATAATGGAATGCTATTTTAAATTGATATTTTGTTATTTAAACTTCCCTAATGCGAGAAATTTTCATTGTCCCTATTCTATGAATGGATTTGTTGTCACATTTATTATTCACTGCTTTAAGGTGAGGCAGATTGTTACAAAATTCCGTGTGAAAGTTTATCACAAGTTAAAACCATAACTTACAACATATAATTAGTGTTTTAAATATTAATATTTTGTTATTTACACTTCTCTAATGTGAGAAAGTTTATCAGAAGTTAACAACACTACTTTCAACATTGATTTAGTGTCTTCTATCTTGGTTTATAAAGGTATTTTAGTTGGGAGTAGGAATGGAGCTGTGTTTGGTTCAATTTCGTAGCCTTAATTTATTTTACAGTATAAATAGGAACACAATTATTTCAAATTTTTAAATTTTACAAGAAGTTGATTATGGATCAAATAGTTGGCAGTAGGTTCATATACTTAGATATCAATATTATGAGGTCAACAATTTAATCACATATCATCACCAGTAGAGTGTAGGAAAAATAACTATAACAAAATTTATCTAGTTGGTGATGATTTGCCCTGCTCTAGAAAATTATTTCTTTGTTGGCTCTGAAGAGGAAACAGCAACATATCTCCTAGACAACTTACATAAAATTGGAAAAGTGTCTTTGAAACCACTTTATAGTGTTTTTATTTATTTTTTTAAAATATATGCTGTTGTATTTTGTATTTATAGAGGAAACGATATATCTTAAGGTACGTATCGATATATCGTAAGGTACGTATCGACATATCGTAAGGTACGTATCGATATATTGTAAGGTACGTATCGATATATCGTAAGGAATAATATTGATATGAAAATATCGGATTATCGGAAGAAAAATCTCGATATAACGTGCATCCCTACTCCTGATATAAATAACTATTAACCAATATCAATATTACAACTAGGAAGCGTTTCTTGGCTTCTGCCGCATTTTTAAGCCCTGGACTCTAAAACATTAAAAAACTGACATACAAACTAACTCAATTTAAATCAACCTAAAAACATCAACAACAACAACAACAACAATGGCGCTACGGTCCATGCAGAACCTTGGCCTCTTCCACGATTCCCCTCCATTTGTTTCTGTCACCAGCTGCTCTCCTCCAATACCTCACACCATGTGTCTTTAAGTCTGCCTCAACATCTTCCCTCCAGCGCAATCTAGGCCTTCCTCTTTCTCTCTTGCCTACTTCGTGACGCCCATTCAGCATGATTTTTGGCATTCTGTTGGGGCTCATTCTCTAAAAATGGCCCAATTTATAATGCCTTCATTCTTTGCAGTGAGCGTCCAGGTTTCACTCCCATACAATACGACTGGTTTAAGGATGGTTTGGTAAACCCTTATTATCAAATTTTTAGGGAGAATTTTTTGGCCTATTATTTTGCTGAGGGCCCAATAACACCTATTACCAGCCTTTAATCTTTCTTTTATTTCATCATCTATTTCATTTCTTGAAGTAATGACGCTACCCTGGTATTTAAATTTTTTTACACTTTCGAGGTGGTATCCTGCCCCTTCTAGGTTTTCCACCACATTTTGTTCCTTCGACGTCACTAGGTATTTTGTCTTTTCTTCGTTTATCTGGAGGCCACCTTCTCTTGCTTTTCTGCTACACTCTTCAAATGCTCCTAGTAAGGAGTTTTCTGTTCTGCCAGTGATTACGACGTCGTCCGCAAATGCTAGATGCTGGGTCATACGGGTATAAATGCTTCCAGGGTTCGTACTTATTGCCCTTATGACTGTTTCTAGTATTAAATTAAACAGTACCGGTGACAGTGGGTCTCCCTGCCTCAGTCCCTTATTGTATATCAAATGATTCAGTCACCCCTCCTTGCACTTGGACAGCTAAAAATATCAACCTCAAACTAAATCAGCCAAAGCCCTATAGAACGGAGATAAATGGCCGCATTTTGAAAATTGAATCTCATTGACAAATATTTGAGGAGTTTGATGCATTTGTAGATCGCTTTGATTACTTAGAGCTCAACGATTGAATGGTCTACGAGTATATAATTCTACCTTTTAATTTTTTCTCTTTTTTTTTATTTATTTTTTTCTTTTAAATCTTTGTTATACTTATCTATAATGCGTCGAACAAAATCTACGGTTCCGAGTACATTACACGTAAATTTCACTTCAATAAGTCGATTTCAGGCAAAAAAACGTTAAACATTGTCGAACTGAAAATAGGGGACTTTTACCACTATGAATCGAACTATAGAAAGTCATTGCCTCTATAACTCGAACTCCATAACTCGAAATCCAAAGAATTTTATGGGTAATTTGTTTTCCTGTTTTCTGTCATTGCTGTTTACGTTTTTAGTTCATAGGTACACCAGTCGCTTATTGGTTGGGCTCGAGTGGTCATTGTAAGTCTCCGCGAAAATTGAAAATTCTTTCAATTAACGAAAAGTTAAAATTGATTCGCGAAGTGGAGGAAGGAGGCAGAAGCTGGGCGGTTATTGCTAGTCAATTCGGAGTTCATTGCAGTTCTACCTGTGTAAAGTGAGTATCCTAAATTGGGGAAAAAGCCTGGCGGTTGAGCGGGGTTTCAGACAAATCTCCTTTCACAAAAGTTGGGCCCAGTAACAGTACAACTTTACCTTTCTTCCCAAGTCCAACACAAGATCCTTCAAGGATTGAAGTGGTAGAGTTTTTCTTTTTTTTATACGTGAATTATAAAAACCTAGCAATAACCCATGTATCGTATAGCACCCATATTCCTTTGCATATCTCAACTCTTAAAGAATGGTTTTAAAATTGTACGAATAATATAAATACCTTGTTTCCCCAACAATTGTTTGTTTTTTTCCTCATATAAGTATAGGTATATACATGCCAATGCAAAGATTATTAGGTGTGCACAGATATATGTGAACAACTATATCTACATAAGTTGGAAGCAGACTCCCAGATAAAAGCAATATAGTAGTTTTCCACAAATCCCCTAAAACAAAAAAAAATAAAACCATTCTACTGGAAAGAAAATCAATTACAAATAAAAAAGGCTTATAATTATCTAGGAGTATCATTTACCTCAACAGGAAAATTTGCAAAAGCAGCTGATCACTTTGTACAAAAAGCAACTATTGTAAGCGCAAAAGTAAAAGCAATACTTATAAAGGGTAAAAGTGATTCCTGGGAGTCAAAAATGTTTTTTTTTTAATGCTATGGTCTCATCAACACTTCTGTATGCAGCTCAGATCTGGAGTTAAAACTACCTGGAAACTATCGAAAATATTCAACTTAAATTTCTAAAATATAAATATACTGAAAACCTTAACACGACTGACAAATCCTTATGGATGGCCACCAAAAAACTGCTTAACTATAAAAATTGTAATCACCCTCTTCTAACTAAATCCAAAACGTGGTCACGATCTGACAATGAAAAATCACAAATTTTCGGTCAGCACCTTTTTAATACCTTTAAACCCCATCCTGATATCCTTAACCCAAATCACCTTGAAAGTATTGAAACAGAAATAAATATCCCACTTCAAATGTCCCTTCCTCCTAAAGCATTCCATCCTTCAGAAATATCAAGTATCATCCAAAGATTGCCCACAAAGAAAGCCCCTGGACATGACCTTATTACATCCCATATCTTAAAACTCCTTCCTTGGAAAGCCATCCTATTCCTAACATTCATATATAACGCTGTACTCCGAACAACATATTTTCCTGATCCTTGGAAATTTTCCATAGTAAAAATGATACCTAAGCCCAAAAAGCCACCGGAACACCCTTCCTCATATCGTCCTATTTCTCTCTTGCCAATTATGGGTAAAATCCTAGAAAAACTTATCTTAAAACGCTTGTATCCTATCCTAGATTCCAACCACATAATCCCAGATCACCAGTTTGGATTCCGAACATCACATTCCACAATCCAGCAATGTCATCGTGTGGTGGACGTTGTCTCCTCCGCATTGGAGCGCGGAATGTACTGCACGGGAGCCTTTCTCGATGTAGAACAAGCATTTGACCGAGTCTGGCACCCAGGACTGCTTTACAAACTCCGTAAATTCCTACCTTCTACATATTTCCTTATTCTCCGCTCATACCTAAGTGATAGAACTTTTAAAGTTGATCATAACTTTTCCTACTCCTCTCTCTTTACCCAATCTGCAGGTGTTCCTCAAGGAAGTATCCTAGGTCCAATCCTCTACACGGTGTATACAGCTGACATCCCGACAAATCCTAGCACCATCCTTACCACGTATGCTGATGACACTTGTGTGTTATCAGTAAGCAATGATCCCTTTATTGCCTCCCAAACACTCCAATCCCATATCATAAAACTTCAAGAATGGTGTCAAAAATGGAGAATCAAAATAAATCCAAATAAATCTCATCAAATAACCTTCACCCTCCGTCGTAAATCCACGACTTCCTGTCCTACAATATCCTTTAATGATGTCCCACTAATCCCCGTTGAACAGATCCGCTACCTAGGACTCCACTTAGACAAACGTCTTACATGGAATCCACATACTAGACTTAAACGACAAGAAACTGCCCGTCGTTTTCGACTACTTCAACATTACTTGACAAACGTTCAAACCTTCCAATCAATTACAAAAGACTCATATACATAACAGTAATTAGACCAATTTGGACATACGGAGTTGAGCTTTGGGGCTCCACAAAACCATCCAATTCATCTCGCATCCAATCATTACAATCCAAAATCCTTAGAAAAATCCTAAATGCTCCTTACTTCGTCACAAACAAACTCATCCATAAAGATCTGAATATACCTTACGTTTCTGACTTAGCTCAAACCAGATATCTATCCTTTCATAGCAAACTCCACAACCATTCAAATCCATTAGTGTCACAACTTGCTTCTCAATCCATTCCAGATAACCCTCCGAGGCGCCTGAAAAGAAGATGGCCTCGAGACCTTCTAACATAGCACCTCGTTATATAGAACCTGTAGAAGTGCTACCAATGGGTAGCCCTTTAAAAACAAGTGACGTGTCATTTTTAACATTATCATCATATTTACTTGTTGTATTGTATGTTTATATTGTAAATACAGTTGTAAATTTCAATCAAAAAAAAAAAAAAAAAAAAAAAAATTTCTAAAAACACTATATTTCTGGCCCAAATGCACACCAAATTTTATTGTAAAATTAGAAACAGGACGGAATCCGTTATTCATCCCAGTACTAAAAAAAATAATAAATTTTTTAATTAAAATCATGGCATTACCAGAAAATCGGCTACCCCGTATCTGCCTCGAAAGACTTTTAGATTTACATACCAATAAACCAGATTTTCAATATAACTGGGTATCTAAAATTAAACAATTAACCATTAACGGCATTATCCCAGAACACTTTCAAGATTTTTTCAATCCACAAAAATTATTATCTAATAAAAATAACATTATAGAAAAAGCCACTAATCATTTATTATCAACAGACATTGATCGTACTTTAAATACAAGATATAAATCATTATTTATGAAAATTTCAAATTTTAATAACCCTCAGCCGGATGATTATTTAAAATATAAAATTAATATAAACAAAATAAGAACCGTTAGCCAACTAAGAATAGTGAAATGTGACTACTGAAAATATTTTTTAAAAATTAAAGCTAATGAAAAATGTGAAGATTGTAGCTTATTTATCGTAAATAGCTTAAAAAATCTGTTGTTAGAGTGCCAAAGACACGATAATTGTCGAAAGAAATACCTAAAAGACTATATAGTTCAAACAGATGAAAGTCTATCTTTGGAAAATATTTTATCCTACAATAGCATTGAAAAGATAAATAACGTCTTCCTATTTATTTTAAATGTTTTAAATGCTAGCAAAAAGTCAATAATTTATTTCTTTTGAATTAACTAAATAAAATATTGGATTCCATTGCAATTTCTGCTACAACTTCTATGACCCTAGACTATAATCAATATCGATTATTATAAATTGTAAAAATGTATTTTTTTATTTTTATTTTATTTTTCATTGTTTGTATATATCATTATGACTTGTAAGAAAAAAAAAAAATCTTTTGTTCGTATAAATTTTTATAATATGAAGAAATGCTTTTTCTGTTAGTATTAATTATATAACATGTAAAACTCTTTCTCTATTTGTATTTATTGTTTATTTACTATTATGTAATTATTATTGTTATTGGCTAACTCAATTGCCATAAAGTTTATACTTTAAAGCAATCAATCAATAAAAAAAAAAAAATAATAAAAAAAAAAAAGTTGGAAGCAGATGTGTGAATATATGTTTTTGTGTATCTGTAAATGTCTCGTCTCATCAACATTCAAGTAGTTCTTAAATTTTATCTATATATTTTTCGTTGCTATTCATTGTTTGTACTTTATTTCATTGATTTATTTTAGATATTTCTTTGTTTTTTTCGAACACGTTGTAATTATATAAGCATATAATAATTATATCATCATATTGCTATTATTATTATTATTATTATTTCTTTTCTCTTTCTTCTTATCAATAAAGTACTATTATTAATTGTATATACATATATTACCTTTTAGGTGTTTGTAAATATTTTGTCGTATTAACATTCAAATAGTTCTTAATATTTTTCTTCTCTATATATCTTTTCCTTTCTATTCACTATATTTATTTTATTTTATTGATTTCTTTTTTATATTTCTTTATTTTTCTGAACGCATTGTAATTATTATATTAGTATATTGTTATTATTATTTTTGGTCCTATTTTTTTTAATCTCTTCTCTTTTCATGTATATATTTATCACAAAGTTCTATTTTCAACTGTATATACATATAATACCTTTTATACACATTATTATCTCCGTTTGAAATTAAGATAGCCAGAATACTGTACAACATATTATACACGTCTGTTATTCTTAGAGGACAATATGTCCCAGAATAAAGATTATTTTTTCATTTCATTTCATTACCTATAAATCGCATTAAATCACATTAAACTTCGTCGTAAATCTATCTCATGGTTTCTTTAATTTTGTGTATTTGTGCAACTTTATCGCTGTCTAGAATGTTATGCGGACATGCTACTGCATAGCATTATCATATGCCTTACAAAAAAAAAAAAAAAAAAAAAAAAAAACATTGATAAACCTACCAAACATTTTTTTTTTTTTTTTAACGAATGATTGCAGGATTATAAAAGTTATTAGGAAAAAACGATTACCTTTGAAGCTTCAGATTTCTTCAGAAACCTAGCAACCTCTTCATAAACTCTTCAATGAATCATATAAGTCAACAAATAAAATTATCCATAAATATATAATGTTTTGTTGGGGGTTTTATCAGAAACAGATGTACTCATCCAATCCAAACTTACTTAGTTAGTGTGTTACCTGACTATCAAATCTATATTCTGTAATATTCTTGTTGAATCGTCTGAAGAGAACATTGAATATTGATGGCAATATTTATCAGCGTATTTACTTAAGTAACAAAAACATTTTTTTTTGTTGGAAAAAATTGAAATTGACTTGGAATTACTGATGTGTTTATATTTATATGTTTGTGTGTGTCAAATTAAAAAAAAAAAAAAATGTCTGGGTGCGTCTTGGATTTAAAGGTTTGAAATAGGACCATCTGGACGGAAACTATTTACAAAATAGACGAAAACAAGCCTTTTCAAACTGTCGTCGCTTTAAACATTATTTATGGCTCCACTGGTGCCCAAATCTGATTCAAGGTAATTAAACGATATCTCTTTTTATAACTCATTTTTTCAAACACATAGTTGATAATTTGCCAGGCTAAAAAATCTTTCATTTTAAATATGTTTTTATTTAACTCAGATATTTGATATTGATCAAAATTCATTCATTTTTAACAATTCACGTTTATAAAATGTTATGACGATGCTGTCAGGAGATCGATTTTTTATATCGTGCGATACTATTTACGTATAATATATTATAAGTTATAAACAATAAGAATAATTATTATAAGTATATATATATATATATATATATATATATATATATATATATATATATATATATATATATATATATATATAGTAGAATTAAAAAATTATCTTTTTGTTATAAGATTGATAACACGAGCACCTTGGTACTTAAACATCTAAATATTGTTCAACATATGCGAACATTTTATCACCACCATTATCAAAAAATAGGTGGATCTAACAACAGAATAATGACATAAAAAATAAAAATAAAATAAAATAAAGTACAACCTTTTTCAAATTCCAGTCGATCATTTACAATACAAGAGTTACTAACCAATGAAACATGTAATTGAAGTGTTTGTTGATGAAGGGGTTATGCCAAATTTAAAAAAACGATATAGTTCATTGAATGTAGAATTTAGGTGCAGAAGTGTGAGGTAGCAAAATCTGAATATTTTAAAACAACTAGAAAAAAAGATAGGAAGAGATGAAGGCTATATAACATTTTCCTGCTAAAGGGAAGTGTGATTAAAAAAAAAATGAAACATAAATTACTCACAATTGTGTTTTTCACATAACCCCTTCATCCACCAAACCCTTTAGTTGTGAAGGTTTCACCAAAACCCATATCAGGGAAAACTTTACTTTCTTCATTTATTTAAATACACTTCCGACCGAGACATAATTCATGTCCGTATATACTCCCCGCCAAAGTATCGCAACACTGAAATATTTGAATTTTATAAAAATGTATTTTTTTTTTTTTCGTAATAAAGAAATTATTGAGGTCTATAATAAACATTCCTAAACTATACATAAACAATTTTTATTAAAATAAATTACAATATTTATTCTAATAAACAAAAAGGTTAAAAAAACTTACTTTTTAAAATTTTCATTTTTTACAATTTTAACTTTTAACTTTTAAATTTATATTTAATAAGACATATTACCTCCTCTGGCTTGAATGACTGCTTCCACCAGTCTTGACATACTTATAAATTACGGAACGAATGATAAACATGGACTGAAGTAAATTTGAAAAAAAAATAATATAAAATTCCATCGTTTGTTTTTAACAGGGAAAAACATTGATGTGTCTAATCCTCAATGTCTCACGTTTAATATAATAATATTAAGATAAATATAAACCAAGTATGGGTTAAGGTAAAAACCAGGAAAATCTCGAGAATTATGGTTGTTGCAATACTTTTGACGGGGAGTTTATTTACAAAAATTCTTATAATATGTATATAGTAATCCATGAGTTTGCCTTATACAGAATCATGTAGACTATACAGAATTTAATGAAAAAACATATAGAGTTCATACAAATAAATGTTTAAATTTATTAATAATAAAGTTTTTGTATTTATAAATTTGAGAAGGATATAAAATTTTGATTGGAGTATCCGAATGCTCAGCTAGTTATATGGAAGGGGCGGATATAGAAATGGATGGAATGTACCTAATCGAGACAGATTTCGACGTAGCAGGTGTACAGCTAGTGTATTTTGGACCATCTTGTAGGCCACCATAGGTTAAGACGGTTCATCAATTGCAGTTTTGGAAACCTGCCGAGGTATTAGTTCTTCGCTCTTGAAAGAACACTTTAAAGTGGGTATTTTATCCATTTAAGTGTTCGGTGTCTTTGACCCTAAACTGCCTTATTCATTTGTTTAAAGGGCTTTTTTTCCCCTCGGAAAATATTCAGTGATTCCGGAAGTATATGGACAAACTATTATATCTTGGTCTTTAAAACAATTTGGCATATGTTACTGTTTTAAATTAGAGCCCTTGATGACTGAGTGCTTTAAGAGGGTTCGTGAGAGGAATGGGTTGGATTTATACCCGTTTCAGTTAATATTTATTGGTTGGTGGTTCCGAGATACGAGTCCGGACACTCCAACGCAGATTAGTAAGACGATGCAATCTCTATGTAGTTGCCTTAGGTTAGCAAAAAAGACCAATGAACTATTAAATCCTTTTAAATAAATCTATTAAAAAAAATTGAACCTTTCAATGTAAACACAGTGGCAACAAGACCAACCCCTACCCTGCCCACTGGAACTCTCTTACAGGTTGATCATTATCACACATTATCACATAATTCCATAGCCTCGGGTTTCTGCTACCATTATAAATTATATTTGTACGTTGCTGAGTATTGATAAATCATATTGTTCTATCACAATGATTAAAGTTATATTTTTATTATTTAAAATATGATGCATCTGTCAAGTAAGTCGTTGAGCTGCACTCGTACATAGGTAATATTAGTTTATCTGCAAATTTGTAATGATAAATGATTCATGAATATACAGATTGGGAATTACAAGTATTTATTTATTTATTTATTTGAGAGTTTTGGAGCGTAAAACTTATTGGTCATCAACGCTTGTCTGTTCTCGATGGAAATTTATTTATATTTTGTAATATAGCTTTTCTCTATAAAGGAGGGCTATTACTTTTTCAATAATTTTTTCGTCGTTGCCAAGCGCCTTTGAGATGTTTCGAGGTATTAATACAAGCTTCAGTAAAAACGTTTCTAGAATTTCAATTTTAAGCTTTATCAACAATGAATGTTGAACCCCAATCAAGATCTATAACACTCGCAAAAGCTACATTTATCTCGAGGCTAACGAAGACACGGGCCTTGTTGGCAATTTTTTTAAAAGTTCATGGTTAAAAAATATTAGATACATATTTTACCGTACTAATGGGACCTAGAAGCCGAGAAAAAATGTAAATTGCATTAACCTAATTTATATTATTTTTCGAGTTTAAAAAATGGTATCAACATGATTCTTGCACCACTTTTTTAATTTTTAGTGCAAATTTAACGAAAATTACAGTCGCTTTATAGATTTTGGTTTAAGTTGATTAAATTCCAATTATTTGATCTTCAAGCAAACTACCTTTAAAGAATTTTTTAACACAAAAAATGATGTCAGATTCTAATTCAGCATTTAATAGAACCCTTAACCAGGTATGCAAAATTTCCAAAATTCGTTTCCAAAATTTGCCCGACCAAAACTATAAAATACGGTTACCAGGTATGCAAGTTTAAAATGTCGTTTATTTCTTAAAATATATACCCAGTAATTTAAAAAAAAGTATAATATATTTTATTCAAAGTACTGACCCTCGCTTTCTACACATTTTGCCCATCTCTCGGGCAATATATGGATACCATTCCAAAAGAATGCTTCATCTTTATTTGAAATCCATTCATCGAGCCAATTTCGTACGTTTTCGAAATTGTTGAAGTGTTGCTCCGCCAATGAGTGTCCCATCGATGAGAAGAGGTGATAATCAGAAGGCGCCAGGTCAGGTGAATACGGCGGGTGGGGTAGGAGTTCCCAACCAGCGAAGAAATCGTTTCCTTAGTCAATCTGGCTGAATGTGCAGGAGCGTTATCATGCTGAAGAATGACTTTGGCGTGCCTGTGAGCCCATTCTGGGCGTTTTTCGATCAATGCGTGACTCAAATTTATCATTTGTTGTCGGTAGCGCTCGGTATTGACTGTTTCGCCGGGTTTGAGAAGCTCGTAGTAGACTACTCCCTTCTGATCCCACCACACACACAGCATTGTCTTCTTCCCAAAACGATCCGGTCTTGCACTCGATGTGGATGGTTGTCCTGGCGTTACCCATGATTTTTTTCGTTTGGGATTCTGAAAATAAATCCATTTTTCATCGCCAGTTACAACTCGATGCAAAAAACCCTTTCTTTCGTGGCGTAAAAGCAGCATTTCGCACACAGTTTTTCGTTTTTCCATCTGTCGTTCGTCCAATTCATGTGGAACCCATTTTCCAACCTTTTGAATCTTTCCCATAGCTCTCAGGCGATCGGAAATGGCTTGCCTAGTGACATTCAACTGTTCTGCCATCATTTGTTAGGTTTGGGTATTGTCTTCGTCTAATAAAGATTGCAATTCGAAGTCCTCAAACTTTTTTGGTCGATTTTCTCGTTTTTGATCAGTAACATCAAAATCACCACGTTTGAAACTTTGAAACCAACGTTCACATGTCCTGACGGTTGGAGCAACATCGCCATAAGTCTCAACAAGAATTCGATGACATTCAGATGCCTTTTTCTTTTGATTAAATAAGAAAATCATGACATGCCGCAAATGCTCTTTATTTGGCTTAAAATTAGACATTTTTAACACCAAAGAAAGGTATGATACGTCCACGTAAACGACTTAAAAACAACTGACTTTTGTAAACAAATGACTAACAAACAAAATAGCGTTTAGAGATAAGCAAATCCTTCAATAGGCTAAGAGCGCATTCTATTGGAATTAAAACGACATTTTAAACTTGCATACCTGGTAGATGGTTAAACGTATCAATATCACATTTTTACCCAAAATATAGGGCGTTAGTACGCTTGAAACATCTTTGGTTTCATCTTCCTATCTTGGTTTCAAACTCAAATTAAAAATCAAAACATATATCTGAATTTTCCTACAAATAGATTTTTGTTCACCGAATTTCGCATTTATATACATCAAAAGATGTACCTCTTTCCAGTGGTACTAATCGATTTGAATTGCTTAACAAAGTAATGGCGATTTAAAGAAAAGTTACTAATAATCGGTTTAAAAATTGCACCCCCCTTGAAGGAGGTGAAAATATTTTTTGTTTTTATTAAATAAACGTTTTTCAATGTTTTTGAGAGTGATGAATTAGAATCTGACTTCATTTTTTTCTGTGAAAAACTCTATAACGGTAGATTGCTTAGAGATCTAATATTTTTTTTAGAAATTAATTAATCCAAACCAGAATTAGAAGCGGCTGTATTTTTTTTTTTAAACTTGTACTCAAAAATAATAAAATTAGTGCAAGAATCATGTCGATATCATTTTTTAAACCCGAGATATAAATTAAATTATTTTAATGCTATTTCATTTTTTTTTCTCGGCTTCTTGGGCCCATTAGTCGGGACGGCATAATACGTGTCAAATATTTTTTGACCAGGAACCTCCAATCAAATTGCCAACAAGATCCGTGAAAGACTGAGTGTTTCCTCTCCTTGTAAGTTCAGTTTAAAAAGCCTCTACTCTTAAGGAATGGGGCACATCATTCGGTAAAGATGAACATTTTTTTCTATTATAATAGCGGAGTTATAACAAGAGTGGGACGCAGGCAGGATTAATCAAAGCCCTAAAGTGTGCTTGTTGTAATGTTTCCATTTTAGTGCAGTGCATTTTTTTTTTTTTTTTTTCCCCCTCATCTCCTCATTACATTTTCTACCTGTTTTTTATGTTTTTTATAGAGCTTTCATATTTATTTAGTTTCCATATCGCTGGCACGATGTGTTATCAGTAGATGCGTCTCGAAGTTATTAAAAATTAAATAAGCACGAACTATCAGTTCTACCGGCTATGTATCTCTAAAGACATCGCTGGGATATGAGTTGAAAGAGAATAACTCTAACAATATTCTCAACTTTATAAGTAGGCAAAAACATTACTGCGTGTTGTTTTCACAGGCTTTATTTTACGAGTTCATCGATGAATACTCATTTATTATTATTTACTATGAAAAAAGATCTCAGCATTGATCGAGGGATAGTTTCGGTCCAATGCCACATTCCAGGTCTAGGCCATTCCGTTTCAAATAAACCCTTTTATTTAGGACCCATCAGCTTCTGAGTTATATATGGCATCTATATTTATAAATTATTTGAAAAGGATCCTAGAATTTTTTTTTTCATTTTATAAGTAAAGCCTTTTTATATTTATATGCTTTCCAGAACTCAGATAAATTCAGGGAATAAGAAATAAAATTTGTATATGGGTGTTCTGAACTGTCATTTTTTAACCAGAAAATATTTTGCCTGTCCAAGATCAATACCAATTTTGGACCGCTTATCATAACACTGCTTACCTCAAATGTCACTTATAAAAATTATAAATATAAAAATATATTTTCTTGTAAAATAGGCCAAAGTAATATCGACTAGTTCGTTTTAGCTGGTCTGGCATCAAACAAGATAAGGCTAAATTGATGAAAGATTCAGTGTTCTAACGTATCACCTACTAAAAATCGAAAATACACTGCCATACTGATCACTTACATGGGCAGGGTCTGGCTTGGAATTAACTTAGAAAAAAAAGTGCGTTACCCTGCACACCCTACACTTTAGCAACCATGATTGACCAAAGATCTCAGGTTTGAACCTGACTAGCGATGTGTGGAACTAATTCTGAGTAAATAATTACCACCCCGTTCATCCCAGCCAGGAAACCACGTATGTAGACGGTCAGTAAGATGAGAAAAGATTAATAAAATGCCACCTCCAGGAAGATTTCAGGTACTACCAGTTTTCCAACAGGTAAATTTCGATTATGTTGAGTCTCTTACACCCTATAACAGATATCACGATTTTCTTACAATGAACGACGACCGGTAGGCGAGTTGGAAAGAAACTACGAAAGTACTTCTGTAGAATATTATGACGGAAAAGGCTTCTCTATGACAATGCAAGAATTTCAGAAATCTATTTCTTAATTAATATCAGCTGAAGCTCGTGGTTTTACTTGAAATATCTTCACTCATTTAGAACTGTTGCAAATTTCAATGAGCAAGCTACTGCCAAGTTCCTGTTAGTGATCACTAGGGCTGTGAAATATATGCATTTGTATATTTCTCCTAGCCAACTAAAACATCTAATATCATTGAAATGTATATGGTTTGAGGCATCAAAAGGCATTTGGAATCAATTTGAGTTATTTTGATATAAATACATAGTTTTACATACTTACTTAACTGTAATTGAATATTTATTTACATATCAGGCATTAAACTACCTAATATTTAGAGATAGTGATTGTTGAAAATAATATTAATGAATTTTAAAGTTCTTTTTTTTTTAAGGACATTACATTTTTTTCATTATAATACCTAAATTCAGTCTATAAAATAAGGTTAAATTCTAAATAAATGTTTATTAAATTTTTCAATGAAATGAATATATCTTTTCTGAATTCCGATTTTTTATATTAAATTATATTCAAAGAAATAATCAAACCTAAAACACTTCAATACTCATTCCATTTGTTTCTCTCATATTTCAGTACCACTGTAAAAATTCAGTGCGTGGAAAAATGTTTGTACGTATCTGATTTGAGAATAATCCATATGTCGCATTAACGTTTACTTGATGTAATTTTTATCTCTTTCATACATTTTAAAATTATAAATAAATATTTCGAAATTATCCGAGTGTTTAAACTTATCAACATCTCAATCATAATTTTATGATTAATTATTAATATTTTTCACTTGAGGTACGCATGATGGTATAGAAGGATCGATACAGGATTGATTTATTAATTGCCACTTCTATTGGGATTATTTTATTAGAATACTAGTTCGAATGCTAAACATCTTCAGTTCTAAAACAAAATTTTCAACGCATCAGTACAATGTTAAAAGGATTATATATACTAAAGTTTTCAAAAATGTAAAACAAGAAATCAAACATTGGCACTCACCTGAGGAGATCTAAGAGATAACTAAAAAATATCCATCGTGGAAAAGGGAAGGGGGCTGGTATGTTTTTTAAACAATTAATTCATCAATCCCAATTATTATTTTTTTTTTTAATTTAAATACTCAAAGAAACCATTTTTAATAATGTAATTCACGAATAATTTAAAATTCTTCGTGAATAATGAAGACAAATGTAAAAACCGAAAAAAATCATAATCATAATTTTTGTTGCTAAGATTCAGTTCAAAAATATTGTTCCTATCAAAAACATTTAACAGATCTGTTCCACTAGCACCACTCCTATAGCTTTTTATGTTTTAAAAATTTCCTATTAATTTCGTGGGAATAAGACAAGGATATATTGATTTACATAGGAAAAGTGGAAAAAAACTGTAAATTAGAAAGTTATATAGATCACACCAAAAAAATCATGGTAATCACACTTTTGTCTGGTTTTCTTATCTCTTATTTCTAATAAAAGTTATTTTAAAGAATATATGTAACAAATGTTGAAAATAAAGTTATGGGGCATCGTTTAAATTTAGAAATTTCTTGATCAAAATAAGATCAGACAAACTTTTGATGTTTTCCAAAAACTACAAACCATTAATTCACCTTCTTCAATACAAATGGTGAACCAATGTGTGCCAAAGAAAACAATTCTTAAAACATATCACTCCTTAGTTTCTTTTTCTCTTTATATATATATATATATATATATATATATATATATACTGAGCAGATCTGCACTAGAGTAATGTACGATCAATGTTCAGTTGTGCCATCACCTGTCACACACTTCCAAGATTTATAATGAAATTGATAAAAGATTAAACCCTCATACAAGAACCTTATACTAGAAACAACAATATTACAAGTTATAATCATCAAATTCAGATCTACCAAACACATGTTTCCAAACCTTCAAAGATTCAGGATTTAATCTTTCTTTTTAGAATGTATAGAAATAAATAAAAGGGTTACTATGAAAGGGAAATAAAAAAAAAAAAAAAAAAAAAAAAAAATATATATATATATATATATATATATATATATATATATATGAATAAATAGAAAAAGAAACTAATCGACTTTGGGTCACGATTCTCGATACCAATTCTTTTCTCAACAATCGGCAGAATAGGGAATCGACACATCCCGATTCTCTATTCTGCCGATTGTTGAGAAAAGAATTGGTATCGAGAATCGTGACCCAAAGTCGATTCCTAGAAACCGATCGATTATGTTGCCGATAGTTTTGTTATACATAGTTATATTATTATTATACATACATCGATTCTTCTCCCTAACAATAAAACAAAAACATAAAGTAATTAATTTTAAAATATATTTTATATCTTTTAATTACGCAGATGACACATGTGTGTTATCAGCAAATAATGATCCCTTCATTGCAACCCAGACACTCCCCATATAATCAACCTACAAGAATTATGTCCAAAATAGAGAATTAAAATAAATCCGATCAAATAACCCTTCGTCATAAACCAATGACTTACTGTTCTACAGTATCCTTTAATGATATTCCTCTAGCCCCTGTTGAATAAATCCGCTACCCATGACTCAATTTGGATAAAAGTCTCACTTAGAATCCACATACAAGACTAAAACGACAAGAAACGTTATAAATTACTCCAACATTTGCTAGAAAAACGTTCAAAGCTTCCAATAAACTACAAATGACTCATTTACATGACAGTTATTAGACCTATTTGGACTTACGGAGTTGAGCTTTGGGGCTCCCCTAAACCATCTAATTCTTTTCGTATCCAATCCTTACCATCCAAAATCCTTAAGAAAATCCTTAATGCTCCTAACTTTGTCACAAGTAAACTTATCCATAAAGATCTTAATGTTCCATACGTTGCTGATATAGCCTAAACCAGATACCAATGCTTTCATAATAAACTCCTCTCCAACTCGAATCCATTAGTCTCCCATTTTACTTCACACTCGATTCCTGATAACCCACCGAGGTGTCTGAAAAGATGAAAAGAAAAACCCGGCGCAACTTGATTTTCATTAAAAAAATATTAAAAAACGGAATAATGTTGTGATTGAACCAGCACACATATAGGCCAGGACAAAAGTGATAACATTACAATAATCCTTTGTAGTAATCCTCTCTAGGAATAACAAAGAAGGGCCCAAGTTTGCAGATCAACATATTGTCAGTTAGTCTTCAGTTCTCTAGAAGAGTGCAATGAACACCCGTGTGTAGTTTTTCTATTTTTTAAAATTTTCTTGGTTCCACGCTAACCCAATTCTACCCATTATGGTGTTGGATGCCACCGCAGTCACTCAAATCGTAGAGTTAATTGAGGACGGAAGAAGTCAGCGATACGCGGCCAATACTCTCGGGGTACCGGAAACGAGGGTTTGATGGGCGATCCAGAGGTACCGGGAGACGAACAATTACTCGAGGAGGTCGGGATCAAGTCGGCCGAGATTAACAAACCAAGCGTCCAATCGATTTATTAAAATGGAGACTCTAAGGAACCGCTTCTAAAAATCTGAAATGACTTGCCATCGACTTCGTGCTGCTCGAAGTGTGGATGTCTCCGTGCATACAATAAGTAGACACCTGGCTGAAGTTAATCTACACTCTAATATTCCTGCTTCCGGCCCTCTCCTCACTGCAGCTGATTGAGCAGCTCGACTCCGTTTTGCTCGCGAACATGTTGCTTGGACTGAAGCTGATTAGGCCTCTGTCCTCTTTTCAGATGAGTCTAGAATTGGCCTACATGCTTCAGATGCTCGAGCTAGAGTCTAGAGAAAATGAGGAGAACGCTACGCTCAGTGCAATATTGTAGGTACAGTACAGTTCGGAGGAGTGTCGGTGATGGTGTGGGGAGGGATTTGTTTAGAAGCGAACACAGACCTCCAGGTGTTCCGAAGGCCATCCCTCAATGCACAAACTTATATAAGAGATATCCTTGAAGAGTATTTAGTCCTTTTTGGCGCCGTTCATTGGCCCTAATTGTATGTTTATGCATGATAATGCACGGCCACACGTCGCTAATGTTGTTAGTGACTTCCTTGATGAGGTCGGTAACCGAACCTTGGAGTGGCCAGATCGCAGCCCGGGTATCAATCCTATAGACCATCTGTGGGACCATTTTAGAAGGCCATGTGACAGCAACGTTACCCTCCAGGAGCTGAGAACTGCCGTAGAACAACAATGTGAACAGATTTCTCAAGATCAAGTGGCCAATCTTATAAGGAGCATGCCTGCAAGGATGCAGGCTGTTATTCAAGCAAGGGGAGGAAACACTCGATAGTAAAGGCCATGAATTGTGTGTTTCTTGCGTATTGTAAACGAAGTTTAGAGCTTTTATTTTTTTTGTCATAAAATCAATAAATGTTTACTTTTTTGTTTGATATTTTTTTTGCTTTAAATTGCATGTTTTATTATTTGTCCTTTTGTGTCATATAAACAGAATATATCAGCTACATATATAAAAAAAAATTGGCAAATTTTATTAAGTTGTGAAAGAGAAAAAACAAACAATATGTGAACATTCAAAGTGCGCCGGTTTTTTTGCACTCGAGTGTATATCTAATAAAAAAAAAATATATAAATGTCTTATAATGACTGGAAAATTTTTCATATAACAGATCAACACTGCTCGGTATAGAATAACGACATCCTTTAGAAATATTAAGCCTTGCTACTGCAAGCCGGACGCCAAATTGTTAATGATTTGTACATATTTGCAGTCATATCGATTATTTTAAGTATAAAAATTTATTTTTTACCGAGAATTGAGGAAATTAGTAATAAATAAGTAATTAAGGAGAGAAAATAAAAACCATCAATTAGTGTGAGACAGGTGAACGTGTCCGGTTTTGGAATGCTGTGTGTGCTACGTAAATTGTTTTGTCTCATTAACTGGATAACATTTACTTAAAATTATCTTCTTATCTCTTGAGTAATATAAAAGGAATCTTCCTTCAAGAGAAGGATAAAAATATATAAGTAATATTAAGATTCATAATTATGATATCTATTGCTGATCATTATTTCGTACACATTTCTTTGTTTTTCTTATTCCGTAAAAATACTATTTTCAATACTATACTTTAGTTATAAGATTTCTGATTATTTAAAAACTTTGACTACAAAGGATAGTTTTGAATAAGAATCTTTCCAAAACAAGTCCAAAATTATACCGTGGCTAGAGGATTCGACGGCGATGTTTTGCCGCCCGATCTTCAAAGGGCGTTGTGGTGCTATAGCTATATTATAGGCCCTCTACATTCCTAAATTTCAAGAAAAGGAACGTTTTCAGAAATAATAACGGACAGATCTCCTCAAACAGAGGCGTTTCTGACTCCTCTGATCTGTTGGGAAGTGGTTCCCCACCTGGCCGGAGCTCTTGGCAACGGATCAGTATATTTGTCTCACTATACATTCCTTGTTACGTTTCACCTAAAAGAAATACTTTAGGCGAACCGAAAAACTGGCTTCGGAGAGTTCTATATGAGGATGTTTAGCCTAATTTAATAAATACCTATAAATTTATATAAAATGTTATACCATGTCTTTTATGTTTTCATTAACTTAACAATCGTTTTTCCAGTGTTTTTTATAAGTGTTTCTGTTCTAACTTGGGTTCTTTTATCACAGACCTTGCTACAGCATCTGAATAGCTTGGGAAAATTATATACAACTAGCATTCCCAGTCGCGGCTTCTTCCGCTATTATAAATAAAGAACTTCGATGATTTTAGTTAATAATTGAAGTTTTTTTATTTGTCAATAAAAATCTTGTACTGTAGAAAGCATGCTAAAAGGACAAAATAAATCATAAAATATTGGAATAAACTACATTTCCAGTTATGTCTATCGATATTATAAGAATTATTTGATGGTTTCCAGTCAGTCCGAAGATCTACAACGTTTGGAAATCTGGCCTGGTGATTTGTTTATTTTAATAGCCAAATAAATTTCAAATGTAAATTCGTTGATGTTCAAATGTAATCGTTTGAATTTAAATGGAATGATAGTAGGAATTATTGGAATTCTAGGATTAAATGCTATTTTTTCAGTCGCAGTTCCAGTTAGAATATCATAGCCTCAATGATATTTCCACTCCTAAATTGGATATCCAATTTTTAATTTTAATATATGAGTTTGTAATCCAGATGGTCTGAGAATATTCACATTATTAGCGATATATCGGTCAATTTCCAAACTTCTTCTTACTTAAGTAAATTTTATTAGAAACTATCATCCTCCGTCACGGCCTTGTTCGCTCTCAAAAGTAAAGAAATTTGACAATTTTAACTAATATTTGAAATTTTATTGGTTTTATCGATAAAAATCTTACTTTGAAGTATGTAATTAAGTTTTATTTCTTCAATGATAAACACATAGCAGTCATTTTTAGCTTAATTAAAATAGCACTAATCAGCTGTTTGAAGATTAGGTAGAAGCATAATAAGACATCCAATTTTTAATTTTAATGTATGAGTTCGTAATCCAGATGGACAGAAACTATTATGAAACTCTTGTTGATAATGGACTGCATTATCAGTGATTGCAACTAAAGGCCCATAGATCATATTTTTACACACAATATCAAAAAGCAATAGATTGATTTTAGGTTAATGATTTTTATTCGGCAGAAATAATTTTTTTTTTTAATTTCATTTGGTTGGATTTTAATAACTGACCGAAAATGTTTATGACTTTGTGGCAAACCTCGTTTTCGCCACATTGTACATTTTTGTTATTGCTAAACCTTCCTCGAACTGTGGAAATGCCGTAGTTAAAATTTGGTTCAGATGGGCTTAATAGTTTTAACACATATCGGTCGATTTTTAAACTTCACTGAGATCCACTTGTCGCACCACACCTTTTTTAATAATTTGATTGGATGTTAGTAAATTTTATTATCGATTTCAAGCTCTATATAACAACACCATGCCTTAGTAATCTGTCATATAAAATGGCTCTCGCCAAATATCGGTCAATTTTCAAATTTTATTGTTATCCACTTATCATCGCTTTTTTAATAATAATTAAATTGATAATCAGTAGATTTTATTATTGCTTCTCTAAACTTCTCTAAAAAAACATCTATGTCACATTTTTAAGAACAATTTAATTGAAAATCAGTAAATTTTTATTATTGCTGTATCTTCTTTGAGCTATATGATGAGGAATGCAGTTTTAAAAGTGTCAGGTAGGGGAGTAGTTTAGTGGAAACGCACTGAGCAATCTACCCTAGCAAATAGAACGCCTAGTTTCTTTAATTCTGTAATACTGAAAACATAATTTCTTTGTATTTGTTTTTATTTATTGAAATTTACAACCGAAAAACAATATGTATCAAGTAAATGTGAGGAATTATGATAACAATGACATGTCAGTAACATGTGAAGAAAATACCAATGAGTAACACTTCATTAAAATCTACATTAGAAGGTCCCTAGGCCATCTTCTTTACAGACACCGCGGAGGATTATCGGGAATGGAATGGTAAGCATGTTGGGAAACGAGTGATGAAACTTATATATATGTAATCAGTTTACTCTAATTTCATCTACATGGCTTCAAAAATTCTTTAACTGGGATACAGGTAGATTATTCGATGTTGTAAGTTACATATATCCAAATTACATTTTTTTCCCCCCTCACTTTCCATAACTGGATTCGATCTCACTATCTTTAGTTACGGCAATATTTTTTTTTACCAACTACTAATGCCCTACCTCTTCATTTCAAGAAGTAAACCTTCATCTCCAATTTTTTATCTCTCTAACGCTCAAAGATTTTAAAAGGAGCTGACAAGGGGACGTTTGCAGTTGTAACTCACAGATTTGAATGCCGATTTTTGTGTGGGTAGTAGGGACCTATAATAGTGCAAAATTAGAGTTATAGCCGCCAATGGGCATTAGGAGCCGAGAAAAAAATTACATATGAAAATCACGTTTTATTTATTTTCTCAGCTCTCAGTCAAGATAGAGAAATGATTCTTTCACGTTTAATTGCACTTATGTATGCTATTTCGTATAAAAATACTTTCGCTATACTCAAGACCAACCGGCTTTAGGTTGCTTAAAAACTCTTAAAAAATGACAAAATTCCAGGAAATTCTACTGTAAATCAGTGGAAATGTTTTTTCACGAACAACTGACCTCAAATTTCGATTTAACGCACCATAAAACCCTTATATGCGAAATTTTATCAAAATCAGAAAATAATGATTTTTTACCCCTTTCGAGGAGGTTAAAATTTTGAAGTTGAGATTTCATCAACAATTTCTAACGGCCATAACGGTGCGTTCAACCGATTACAATAGTAATAGCATCACAAGAATCAGCATACATTCCACTTTTGATCCATGCATATAACATTGGATTTACTCTAGATTTGAATAGACATAAACTGATGTGAATGAAAAAATCCGAGGTCAGCTATACATTGATATATTTCAATCAGGGGAAATCCTGCGACCTCCGGATTTGGGCTAAACTATGAAGTTTTAGGACTTCCAGATGAGCTTAAAATTTGGTCTTAATCGGTCTTGCCTTGCCTTCTAAAATCCTACAAAATTTTAAAGGTAAAAAAAATTTTTTTTTGATTTCGACAAAATTTAGTTTTTACATGTTTTTTGAGATGAGGGATCTAAAAATAATATCAGTTTTCAGTTTAAAAATTTTCCTCAGGTATATTTTTATTTCAAATTGCATTGAAGTCCTAAAATTGATGAATAATCTAAAATTAATATCAGGTTTTGGTTTTTAAAAAAACTCCCCACACCTGTATTTTTATAAAATGGTTTTATTTGAAATTTATTGTGTAAAAATTAAAAAAAAATAATTGAAATAGATCATTTTAGAACGTCTTATTTATATAATATAGGTGAGGAAAATTTTTAAACTAAAAACTGATATTATTTTCAGATTTCTCATCTCAAAAAACATGTAGAAACTAAATTTTGTCGAAATCAAAAATATTTTTTTTTTTACCTTTAAAATTTTGTAGGATTTTAAAAGGCAAGGATGCTGTCAGTTTCTGAAAAAATGTAAATAATTTACGCTATCACTATATTGTTATGGCCGGCAAAAAATGTTGACGAAATCACAACTTCAAAATTTTAACCTCCTCGAATGTTATATGCATGGATCAAAAGTGGAATGTATGCTGATTCTTGTGATGCTATTACTATTGTAATCGGTTGAACGCACCGTTATGGCCGTTATAGTTGTTATGGCCGTTAGAAATTGTTGATGAAATCTCAACTTCAAAATTTTAACCTCCTCGAAAGGGGTAAAAAATCAATATTTTCTGATTTTGATAAAATTTCGCATATAAGGGTTTTATGGTGCGTTAAATCGAAATTTGAGGTCAGTTGTTCATGAAAAAAAAGTTTCCACTAATTTACAGCGGATTTCCTTGGAATTTTGTAATTGTTTTGGAGTTTTTGAACAACCTAAAGCCGGGTAGTGTCTTGAGCATAACAAAAGTATTTTTATTTATTATAGCATACATAACCGCATATAATATATAATTAATCGTGACAGAATCATTTCTCTATCTTGACTGAGAGCTGAGAAAATAAATAAAACGTGATTTTCATATTTTTTTTTCTCGGCTCCTAATGCCCATTGGCGGCTATAACTCTAGTTTTGCACTATTATAGGTCCCTACTACCCACACAAAAATTGGCATTCAAATCTGTGAGTTACAACTGCAAACGTCCCCTGTGAGTTAAATTCCCTTTCTTTTATTAAAAAATTAAGCGAGCTCATTCATTATCTAAGAATTCAGTGAATGGATGTCTTAACCATTTCATCCTTCAATAACTTTATACAATACACTAACTGCAGTAAAAGGGAAAATCCTACCATTTACATGGACCCGTTTTATATATATATATATATATATATATATATATATATATATATATATATATATATATATATATATATCAGTGATATGCCGGTACCAAAATTATATAAATAAACAAATAAACCAAAAATATAAAAATAAATAAATCGATTTAAAAAACCAATAATAATTCAATATGGTAAATGAATTAGTTATCCGCTAAAAGCATTTATTTTCCGCAGCATACATGTTATTGATTATAATTCATAAAATTTCCAATAGTATAAATCAATTCAAGAATTCTTATTTACGAAGATAAACATTCTAAGAATTCATTTAATGATTCTTGATTTAATGATTATTCCTGGACATATCGTCTCTTAAGAATAATATATATATATAATAAAATGGTATTATTGTCTGAGTGGCAATACTTCGTTGATTAGAGATTGTGATATTTTTTTTCTAAAACGAGTTTCTTTATTTTCTAATAACGAATAAATATCTTAAACAAACTGAAGTTTAGCTTGCGGTTGCAAGGGATTTGTTTTTAATCCTGTAAAATGGAGGTTTGGTCATGAGAATTTATGTATAATAATAACATAATTAGGTATCACAAAACTATTGCCAACGTCAGTGGTATCGATTGGTTCCTAGGAATAGACTTTGGATCATCGATTGTCGATACCGATTCTTTTCTTAAAAATCGATGGAACCGAGAATCGACACATCCATAATATATAAAAAGTTAAAACATAGTTATTTTAAAATGAGCATCTTACTTCAACACTTTATCACCATGAAGAAAAACCTCCACGATTCTTTTTAGCCACTTTACTTATTTTTGCAAAAATTCGACTGTCATATATTCACTGGGATGGTAGATATAAGACGGGTTGGATTCTCTGAACCTTGCATCATTTCATGAGTAAAATTCTTTGAGGTGAACATCAAGTAAACTAATTATTTAATTTCTTCAATAAAGGAGTATTTATATTAATTTATTTAATTCATTTTAAACATCATTTACTCCTCTTTTAACAATTATCATTAAGTTACTTGTTTCGGGATCTTCCGTCCCATCTTCAGACTATCAATTCACAAAATGAAATAGACTTGGTGGTTAACACCAGAAGAATGAATTGTCTGAAGATGGGACGGAAGATCCCGAAACATGTAACTTAATGATAATTGTTTAAAGAGTAGTAAATGCTGTTTAAAATTAATTGAATAAGCTAATTTTTTTCAATTTAAGAGGAATCTACATGAAATCGTTGTTGTAAAGTATTTTTTTAAAATAACTTAAATTGGATTATGGAAGTGTCTTCCCGTTCTTGTTTAATGTTACCAAGTCGTGTGAATACCATATGAAGTTATGGCCCCAGTATTATGGATACTTTACCCGGTTTGGAATTCTGAAAGTTAACATATAATGGGTCTTCAGGTTGATGATGATGTATGCGAGGTCTTGAGCCTTATTTCAGTCCCAGGCAGTTCTCCAATCCGCCAAATGAGTTAAACGCCACAGATGACAGAAGCCCGGCTGTCACTTCTTTGGCAGCCAGCTTCGCCAGGTAACTCCTTTCCAATTATATCCTCCTCGTAAAGGTTGGAATGTTCAAAATCATCGCTATTAATACTGGTCATAGTTCGACGTCCGCCATTTTTGGTATCAAGGAATCATTATAATTTTGGACAAGAAACTATACTCAAACTATTAATTGCCACTTCTATCGGAATTATTTTATTTGAAAACTTGTTTCGAATAATAAACATACATCATCAGTTCTAAAACATACAAAATTTTCAAAACATCAGAAAATTATATTTCAAAAAACATACATTATATATATTAAAGTTTATTAAAATGTAAGACAAGAAATCAAATTTAATCGTACTAACCTAAGGAGGCAAAGAGGCTTCTGAAAGAAACCAAGAGTGGAAGGGGAGGTGGAATGGGTCAGGTAGGTTAAAACTTTGGGTTTTCCCAACGACTGGTTGTTTTTTTTTTCCCGTTGCTATTGGAAACAATTTTTTTTATTTTATATATATGCATTTATTGAAATTTACAACTGTACAGAACATATACATCAAGTAAATGTATTGACAACGATTATAATAACATGTTAAAACTTGGAAATAACTACTCATCAGTATCACTTTATTAAAACTTCTACACTAGAAGGTCTCTAAGCCATCTTCGTTTCAGACGCCTCGGAGGATTATCAGGAATGAAGTGGGAAGCAAGTTGAGAAACTAACAGATTTGAGTGATTATGGAGCTTACTATGAAAGGATAGGTATCTGGTGTGGGCTAAATCAGCAACATATGACACATTAAGGTCTTTAAGGATTAGTTTATTGGTGACAAAGTAAGGAGCATTGAGGATTTTACGAAGGATTTTGGATTGTAAGGATTGAATACGAGATGAATTGGAGGGTTTAGTAGAGCCCCAAAGCTCAATTCCGTACGTCCAAACAGGTCTAATCACAGTCATGTATATGAGTCTTTTGTAATAAATTGGGAGCTTTGAACGTTTGTCTAGTAAATGTTGGAGTGATCTATAACGATGGGCAGTTTCTTGTCGTTTTAGTCTTGTATGTGGATTCCAAGTGAGACGTTTGTCCAAGTGGAGTCCTAGGTAGTGGATCTGTTCAACTGGAATTAGATGAATGTCATTAAAGTATACTGTAGGACAGGATGACGTAGGTTTACGACGAAAGGTAAGGGTTATTTGATCGGATTTATTTTAATTCTCCATTT
Organism: Euschistus heros; assembly: GCA_003667255.2. Taxonomy (NCBI): domain Eukaryota; kingdom Metazoa; phylum Arthropoda; class Insecta; order Hemiptera; family Pentatomidae; genus Euschistus; species Euschistus heros. The sequence continues at coordinate 2,565,580 of RCWM02000025.1, read as the reverse complement.
TTGACACCATTCTTGAAGGTTTATGATGTGGGACTGGAGGGTCTGGGATGGAATGAGGGGATCATTATTTGCTGATAACATGTGTAATAAGCGTAATTATAAGATATAAAATATATTTTAAAATTATTTATTTTACATTTTTGTTTTATCGTTCGAAAGAAGATCGATGTATATTAAAAAAATTATACAGGCTGAGTACCTCTAAGTGTAAAAAATAAATCGGGTGAAAACAGATCAAAAATGGAGAAAAATGTCGCAGACCTTACGTTTCTATTCCATTCCGTTGTAGATATATGAAACCACATTTTTTATTTTTATAAAAGCTGTAACATCTCCACTTTGTTTAATAATTTTTCAAATTTTGACCACATTTTCGGATTTAGCATTAAATTTATAAGGGCAGAGTGCATGTAACCTTGATATTTACAAACTTGAGACCTAAAGAACATCTTGATCTTCACCTTACTTATGGAAGTTACAATGCCTTATAATACTTCAACGCTCACCATCTTTCGAGAAAAATATCCACAATACTGCAAATCTCACAAAACCTTTCAAATTTAACTAGATTCCATATGGTATGGCCAAATTAATGATTCCGTATCGATTTCATGGAGACATTTACTTTTAAAACCGGAAAAACATGGTGTTTTCTTTTGGCATACAAATCAGCTACTTGTGTAAATAAGACATTATGATAATCGTTTAATGGAAATATGTTTTTTAAGCATAATAAACTCTTCATTGGAATAAAAATCAAAGAAAAAAATTATGTTATTACATTTATTTATATATTATTATTAATTAGGATTTACTTTATTAGATTTAAAATTCATGTAAGGTTTAAAACTCAATGATAATGAACATAGACCTCAATTTTTTCATTGGCTTCTGAATGCAGATATTGCAGAATACCACTTTTTATGGTGAATTTTATAGACAGACGAGTCAGTTTTACATGCACTCTGCTCTTATAGGAAATTTAATGCTAAATCCGAAAATGTGGTCAAAATTTGAAGCATGTGTAAACAAAGTGGAGATGTTACAGCTTTTATCGCAAAAAACGTGTTTTCCTCAAAAAAGTCTTTGAATTATTGTGTGTATATCTGAAACGGATTAGAATAGAAAGGTAACGTCTGCGACATGTTTCTCCACTTTTGATCTAGTCTCACCCATTTTTTTTTTTTTTTTTTTTTTTTTGACTCAGAGCTACTCACCCTGTATTTCTGAATTGGTTTTGAGCGATTTTATTATGTCTAATGATTCATAAATGATCATATTTATAATAATGGGGTGTTAAAAATAAAAAAATGACCGTTTTAGAAACAAATATTTGTATTATTATTTCTTTGATATAAAATGCAATTAATACTCAAAGTATAGTCCATTGTTATCTACCGTCATTACCTATCTGCTAGCCAATTGCTCGATGCCACGCTGATACCATTCCTTGGAATGGCTGTCAAAGAACACTTAGACAGCTTTTTTAACTTCCACAAAATTATCAAATTTTTTCCCTTGAAGAAAATGGGCCATAGATCGAAACAAGTAGTAATCCGAAGGTGCGAGGTCTGGACTAAACGGTGGATGAGGAAGGATCTCAAACCCATGAAGATCTGTAAACTTTTCTGCTTATTGTTGAGAAGTAAGTTCGTGAGGGACCAGTCTACAGGTCTTTTTCACCTTCCCCATGGAGAGAAGATGGCGACTAACAGTATCTTTTGAGACACCACACTCCCTGGCAAGTTTGCGGGTACTTGTGGACGGATTTGACTCAACAGCTTCCTTCAGAACCTCATCAATATCCATTAATGGCCGCCCGGAGCCCTTCTTCCTTTCCAACGTCGTATCTCCACTTCTGAATTTTTCAAACCAACGCCGCGCAGTGCGCTCTTCAAGAATACCTTCCCCTACATATTTAATAATTTCACGAGTTGCTTCAGTGGCTGTGAAATTTTTTTTTCCAGTAATGCCCTTAAATTACGAGAATTTCATAGGACTTTGTCATGTTTCATCTTTGAAATAAATAACTGAACTGAGGTTCTTTTTGAAGAAGTCCAGTGTTAGAAACAAGCTTAGAGAATGCTCTAAAGGGATTATTAAGTATTGGTAAATAATAAATAGCATTAAGATATTTACAGACTTTTGAACTCTGGAATTTGATAAAATGGTCATTTTTTTTATATGCCCTATTAATATAAATGGTAATAAACATATAAAAAAAAATACTTCATCAAACATTCTAAATCAGTACTCACATAGTATTCACCATTTTCTAAAACTGTGTAAAAAAATGAAAGAGTTGTTATTTTAAATAATAAAAAAAAATACTTCATCAAACATTCTAAATCAGTACTCACATAGTATTCACCATTTTCTTAAACTGTGTAAAAAAATAAAAGAGTTGTTATTTTAAATAGTTCCATGAATTTCAGACTATTTTTAGTTAAGATGCAATAAACCGCTACAATTTAACCCCTTTAATCCGGTTATGAATTTATAAGGTCCCGATATAGCAGGTAGTAATTAGAGAAAATAAATACCCTCTTAAATTGCATAGATCTCCTTGCAGCTCTAATAAATTACAACTAATGCAGCCCTGGGCTTGCCAGTCGAAGAATGTGCCTTACATCTCTGTCTAGTCCAACCTTACAGTTTTATCTACCACCTCTGGGGTATTTTTATTTTTATTCCAAGTTAATTATTCCACTGCAACTATTCCATGTTTATAGTAAGGTTTTACTTAAAATTTAGAGAAATCCGAATCGAATATTTTCACTTCGCTTCATTTTTTTTTAATAATAAATTTTAATTTAATTGGTCGTTTCTTATGAAACATAAGTTATATCAAGTTATAGTCTCTATCACATATTCATAACCTATAAAGTTATAGGATCGATAATTTATGAGATTTCTCTTAGCACCCGGTTCTAGACCATCAGATATCATAGCTAAATGTTGTAACAGTTCAACAAACCTTCTGTTTCGAAAACAAAAAGTATCAAAGCAAAAATAAAGTAATCATACTTCCGCTTAGAATTAGCTTTTTCGCCCTTAAGGATTGCTGTTTTAACGGTTTTTAAGTTATGCTATAAGGACACTGTTTTACAGATCTGCCAGGATCTGACGTTTTTTCGAGGCCGATGGACATCCTTGGCCACTCTCTCCATCCACAATTAGAATTAGCTTTTTCGTCCTTAAGGATTGCTGTTTTAAAACGGTTTTTAAGGACACTGTTTTACAGATCTGCCAGGATCTGACGTTTTTTCGAGGCCGATGGACATCCTTGGCCACTCTCTCCATCCACAATTAGAATTAGCTTTTTCGTTCTTAAGGATTGCTGTTTTAACGGTTTTATCATATTTAACGGTTTAATTATACAATTAATTTTTTAATAATAAAAAAAAAATTAGAAATCAATATATCACAAATAAAATTGTGATTAAATAAAAAATTGGATGATGGATCTCAACTTTATATATGCATTGCGCAATAAAGTTAATAGAACGCGTAGAAATATACTCACAATTAATTATTGCTCATAATTGGGTCATATTACATTTTTTTTTACAAAATAAAATCTTTTAAAAATTCTTAGCAACATACCTCAAAAAGTCAAGTAATTAAGAGATGGTAAGGGCGTTAACCCCAAATAAAATTTTAAAAAGATCAGAGTTGGGCAAAGTTTAATCATGTTTAAATATTTGGTAACCAATTTTCTGGAATTAATCATCTAATTTAATCATGATTAAATCTTCCGGTTGATTTTTCAATTAACTAAATCATTAATTGACTAAAAATTGAACTAGGAGATTTAATCATGATTAAATTAGGTGATTGATTCCAGGAAATTAGAGGTCAAATAAAAATATAAACATGATTAAATTTTGCCCAACTCTGATTTTTTTTTTATTCGAGCTTAACGTCCTTATCATTTTTTAATCTAAATTACATGGCTTTTTCAGGTATGTTGCTAAGAATTTTTTAAAAGGTTTCATTTTGTTTCGTTCAGTGTTCTTTCACCCAATTCAGAGCATTAATGAATTTTACTGTAAAATAAACATTCATCACACTCCATTTTTTCCCCAATTTTCAGTAAACCTGGGTTGCTGTAGGGGTGCAAATGGTACGTATATTTCTACGCGTTTTGTCACTCGACATAAGGCACATTCAAAATATGAATTTAAACATTTTGCTAAAAAGAAAGCGCTATCACCATCAGCATAAAAAATAAAAATAAAATAAAATAAATAAATAAAAATAAATAAATAAAAATAAATAAATAAATCAATAGAATAAAAAAAAAATCTGTTAATAAAATTGTTAATTAAAATTAATAAAAGGACATCAATGACGGAAGTCCGCCATCTTAAAATCGTTAAATATTTTAAAACAGTATCCTGGAGGACAACAATGGCGGAAGTTATCCATCAGATAACTTAAAAACCGTTAAAACAGTATCCTTAAGGACGAAAAAAAAAAAAAAAACTATTAGTATTCCGCCATCTTAAAACAGCATCCTTAAGGACGAAAACTAATTCTAATTGTGGAAGGCGAGAGTGGCCAAGGGTGTCCTTCGGCCTCGAAAAATCATCAGATCCTGGCAGATCTGTAAAACAGTGTTAATAACAACTCACAGTTAACAATACAATGATAATCAAAAAGGAATTTGATTCTTATAAGTATACACATATATGTGTGCTTGTGTATATATATATATATATATATATATATAGGTGTGTGTGTGTGTGTGTGTGTGGAAAGTAATTATTTTAAAAAACAAAAAGTCCCTCCCATCGGAATTACGATCTAGGCTTCGTAAGATCAGCGGTAAAGCGCCGGCTAGTTCATAAGGGACACTGGGGTCTTAATAGGGCGATCGCGCTCACAACTCCAAAAGTCAGTTTTTTCGTTTTATAAATTTATTTTAAATAATAAACTTTTTTTTTTTTAAATTTCATCCTTAGATTTTATTTATCATTATTTGACATTAGATACTTTAACTTGAACACCCTATAGTGTGACTGGAAATAGAAAAGTTTTGGAAGTGCGTTGCACCTGTCTAGAAAGCCCTGATATGAAACGGATTAAAATTTTGAAAGTAAGCAAACCTTGTGATAAACGACAAATAATATAAATTATCCAATACAGAATGAGATATCTCATTTAATTCAATCGTTTAACTTTAGCAAGCAATACGTTAACAAACCGCTAAGTAGCGATACAATAAGTTAACAAGCCGCTAAAGTTAGTTTAACAAGCCTAAAGTTAGCGAACGAATTAGTTAGCTAGGTTGTGCAACGCTTTTCTGACCTGACGTTCTAGAAATAATAGGGATTGGGGGAGGGCACCAGACGACAACAAAATATACGATATTAACCGTTCCATAAATGTAACAACTACACTAAATTTATAAAGAAGCTACTTAGCGAATCGCTAAGTTATCAGGTAGTCTTTCTAAAATCAATAAAGTTCTAATTGGTTCGCTAAGGTTTTAAAAACTTTCTAAAATTCTAAATTTTAAAATACAGAGCACAATATTCTCAGTTAATTGTTTATGTTCGGTGTATTGAATAAATAAATGTTTTGTTTTCAATTTAATACTTATTTGTTGTTTCTTTGTTCCTAGGCCCATACAATTTATTGTTAAGGGGGGGGGGGAGAGAAGCTTTCATTTCAACAAAAGGGGGCGTGGTACAAAAAAGTTTGGGAACCCCTGGTGTAGAGGATGCTATCCATTTATTCCACCTTCTGTCTAATTTCAGTAGTAGTCTGTCTAGATTCAGTAGGCCTTGCCTTTTTTAAGATTAGTTGAATGTTTTTCAATTGCTGGACCTTACTCAATATTATTATAAAACTAATTACAATATCACGGAGAGGGTTGAGATAAAACGTACAGCTGTCTAGTGAAACACGTCGTTGTCTAGTGAAATGTCAGTTGCCGGAAAATGAGTATCAGAGTGCACCTCGATTTCGACATATTGCAAGTTACATCTGGTGGCCGGTTGCCTGAAAACTCAGGTGACACTGACAACTATTTGCGTTTCTCGGTGCAGTTTAAAATAGCATTTATCTCCTATTACCTCCGCAAACATTTAAACATTCACGATTCTTTTTTTAGCTGTATGCAGATGCGTAGTAAGCCGGTCGAGAGAATTCAAATTTAATTCATGGGGAGTTATATATTTTGGCTAACAAGCGTATCTTCTATACCGAGTTTTCCGCAAGGGACCGAAACTAATAAAGTTTGGTGGAGATCGTGGTGCTGAACGCCAACAGAAATACATGTGTCAGCATATTTTTTAGAGGTAGACTAATTGTTCGATATTTATTAAATCTCGACTATTTATAAATTAAACTCTATATTTTTTTATGTCTAAAGTTTTAAATGCCAAGATTCGAATCTCATTATTGAGAAAGACGTCATTTCTAATGCGGTATTAAGTCGAGGTATCGATATCAACAATCGATTTTCTAGTATCAGTACCGCTGTCGAGAACCGAGTAATGGTGGTACCGAAACATCACTGTTACCAATAATATTGAATTTTAAGAAGTCGTTAAATATATACCTAATTTCAATTTTTAATTGTGATTTATATATAAAACCTAGATTACAACTTAGGCATTAGAATGGGACTGAAACATTTGACAATGGACCCGGTTTTTGTAGCGTTTAGCTACACTTATTCAGATTTGACCATTCACTGTTCCTATTTTAGTCTTAATGAATTTTGGGAAACGCTGCTAATAACTTAGACTTTTGGTTTACTTTGGAATGAAAACTAAAGGAATTCCCCATCATAAAAGTGGAACAGTGATAGACTGAATTAGGGAGACCATCGATGAATAAATTCATTAGAGAAAAAAAAATCTTGGGGCCATAACTCTATTACATTATATTGATACACCATTGATTGCATTTTGCAACAGTTTTCAGTGCATTGGCATCTGAAAGATTGTTATCCGATCTTCGTTTCATTCTTTCTCCATCCATTATTCTTATGCTATCCCAATTTTAAATCTGACCTCGTTAAGATTGGTGTAATATTGGTATAATCACTTTCTTTAAAATAAGGCAACGATAATTTCCTAAGATTCGTTTCTATTGGCTCAACTCTTTTTTTTTTTTTTTTTTTACAAGTACGTATAACCAAACAAACAAAACAAAGTACATTCAATATATTTTTTTTTTTAATTTAAAACTTTTGTATGCACCTATAATACAAATCACAATCAGGAAATTTAATCATAAATATACTACATTCAATACTGACAACAAACTATATAAAGAAACCTTTAATCATCCCTACAACTAAAGGCCCATTAATCATATTTTTACAAACGAAATCAAAAATCAAGGACAGATATTTTGATTTATTTATATTTTTATAGCTTTATTAATAACAATTTAATTGAAAGTAAGAAATTTTATTTTAAATTTCTAGTTCTATATAAGAACGTACCCTTGTAACCTCTTAAATGGCGCTCGCTACCTATCGGACAATTTTCAAACTTCACATATTATCGCTATTTTTGATAACAAATTAATTGGAAATTAGTAGATTTTATTATTGTTAAACCTTCCTGGAACTAAAAAGATGGTATGGCTAAAATTAGGTATTTATTACATATTTATTGCTTTCATAAAATTTTAAAACTGCTAAACCTTCCTTGAACTATGAAGATGTAGTTAATGTTTGGTACATATTGGTTCAGTAGTTTTCGCGGTTAGTGATCACAAACGTAAAACGGCTTTTCTTTTTATATAATAGTATAGATTTATAAAAATATAATCGAAAATTATTTAAATTTAAAACTTCTCTTGTTGAATTATTTATATTAATGCAATTAAAATCAGAGAAAGCAAAAGAGGATGTTATTAATGTTAGAATTATCGCCAAATCTCTTATGTAACAATATACAAAAATATAAAAACTTATCTATTTTATAGATATAAAAGGATAAGCCATTTTTCGTTTGTGACATTCTCGTAAATAAGATTAATATACAATGGAACAAAATATTTTAAGCACTACATAAAATTGCACGAATTCTAAAAAATTGCACATTCTGCTGTTTGAATTTCCTTTAACTGTGTTAAGAGTAATAAAAAAAAAATAAAAATATTGCTAAAACTATTAGTATCTATACTATTATAGATATTATATAAAAGGATAAGCCATTTTTCGTTTGTGATCACTAAAAAATCCGCGAAAAACTACTGAATCAATCTGTACCAAATTTTAACTACGTCATCATAGTTCAAGGAAGGTTTGGCAATAATAAAATTCAAAGAATTTAAATTATATTGCCATATAAAAGCAATAAATATGTGGTTCACGGTGAAGTTTGATAATCGACCGCTAGGTGGCGAGGACCATTCAAGAGAGGTTACAAAGTTTACGGTGTTATAAACAGTGAGAAATTTATGATGAAATTTACTCTTTTTCAATTCAATTGTTATTAAAGCTATAAATATACGGAGCTACGTGTGGATCCCAGTGCAGTTTAAAAATCTACCAATGTGTGGCCATTCTGCAACAGAGTTCGCAATGGTAAAACTATTAAACCCAACTGTACAAAATTTTAAATACATCTTCATAGTTCTAGGTAGCTTTATAATAAGAAATTTTACTATAATTATAATTAAAAATGATAGCCTTGAGTGCCAGAAACGAGGTTTGCTAAACTGTCATATACTTTTATGGTTAGAAATTAAAACACAACCAGATGCATCGATAAAATTATTCCTGCCTAATTGGATGTCTAATTGTGGTTTTACGTACGTCTTTATACACTTCATCAATGAAATTTTAACCAGATTAAAAATTACTGCTATGCGTGAAAATATCGTTGAAGAAATAATGCTTAATTACATACTCACAACTAAAAGATTTTTATAGACAAACAAATGAAATTCAATTATTAGTTAGAAGAATCTATGTTTTCTATTTATGACTAGCTGCGACAGGTTATGCTAGTATTTATATAAAGTAAAGTAAAATAATAAAACATAAAGGTAAATTCAATTAATTATACATTTCATGTTTTCTTTTAGGAATACATATTTCATTAAATCATTTTTTTTACGCATACATTTACAGCGCAATGCTGTCTCTAATTCGCATTATTATTTAAATAGAGCAAGTTCATTTGCTAAAAGTTTTAAAAGTAGTAATAAAGTTTTCAAAACCAAAACACAAGAACAATAGAGGATATCACAGCCATAAATATGGGAAAATTCTTATTTGCAAATAAGCATTCCTAGAGCCTTTGTCCAGACAACGGGGACGTGTCTCCCAAAAAGGGAACGTCTGTTCACTTTAACCATATCTTCCAGTTAACTTCTAAATTTGTATTAATTCTCATACTACACATTCGCTCAATCCTAGGTTTATTGAAAAACAGTTCCTCCTCATCCGTCTTAATCCGGTTTCCGTCCCGGGTATTCCCCCCAATTTACCTTCCTAAAAATATTTCAAGACTTGCAATCCGTAAATGATCGTCAAGAAGCATCCACCTTTTGGCCTTCACCAAAGCTTTCGATTGACCGCAATTGACTTCTACACATTGGCTTACATCCTTCCGTTCTAAACATTCACAGTACGTAGTTATTCCCGATAAACCATTTTCCAAGAGCATGTCCCTTTTCCATGGTATTCCTCGAAGATCCTCACGCACCTGCTCTTTTTTCCTTTAACTTTAACGGCTACCTCTTTCCATCTATCAATGCCGGTATCATCTTGCCATTGACGATCTTTTAACTGTAGTCAAATTAATGATACAGTTATTATTATTGATGAAACATTCGGTACTAAGAATTCTTAAGTTTATAGGATAGATCTCGGCAGCAAGAATCCAGATCGTAAAATAATTGTAGTTTCCCGTAGTGCCAAGTATAAATATGAAAATTTCAAGTGAACTGGAGTTTATAGGCTAAAATGATTTGTGATAGGTAAGTTTCCAGATCTAAAATACGTCATTATTGCGTGTTAACACTCCAACTCATAACAAAACTATGTTTTATAGCTTCCTTATTATATTTCTGTCATTTATTTTAAATATATTGATCAAAACTTATAAAAGGGTACATATAAAAGCTCTTACCACATTTAATGTCGCTATACAGTGAAATAATGTTCCTGTTGACTTATAATATAATAGATATATAATTGAAGTTTTTACTCCTAAATTTTTCTCAATCAATTTCGTTAAATATTGTTTCAATTGAATGTGTGAAACTTTAATTCGTTATTATAAGACAATGCTAAGTTTAATAAAGTAATTATTATTAAGTAGCATCTACCACCGCGGTATCGCCCGGTCTCCTAAGTAAAGAGCTTAGATAATTTTAACTAATAATTGAAATTTTATTTGTTTATCGATACAAATATTGTATTGAATTATGCAATTGAGCATGATTTCTTCAATGATACCTTCACGCATTATTGTAATTTTTAACCTAGTTAACATTGTACTGATTAGGAATATCAAAAAGAAAAGGATCTTTATTTTGATTAGGTAATAATTTTTATTAGGCCGAAAGAATTTTATTGATTTCATCAGGTTGGATTTTAATTTCTAACCACAAAAGTATATAACAGAATGGCAAAACTCGTTTCTGCCATTCAACATTGCGCATATAAATTTTAACTATTGTTAAATCTTTCTATAACTATGATAACGGTGTAGCTAAAATTTGGTACAGATGGGTTCAGTAGTGTTACGATTGTAAACTCCATGGAATGGCGCTAATCACATATCGGTCGATTTTCAAACTTCACTGGGATCCACATGTCGCACTACATATTAAAATCTTTTTTAATAATTTAGTTGAATATAAGTAAATTTTATTATTAATTTAAAGCTGTATATAACACCGTGACATTGTAACCTCTCATGAAGAATGTCGTTCGCCACCTATGAGTCAACTTTCAAACATCACTGTTATCCACATATTTTCGTTTTTTTAATAACAAATAAATTGAAAATCGGTAGATTTTATTATTTCGAAACATTCCCGGAATTATGATGATGATGTGGTTAAAAGATGGTACCGATTCGTTCAGTAGTATACGTGGTTAGTGATCACAAACGAAAAAAAATGGCTTGACCTTTCATATAATAGTATAAGTAGATATTGTTTCAACTTTATTTTTTGTTCGCTGGAAACCTCAAACCTGGCGAGGATCGAGCCTGGAGTCGGCGGTCTGCCTCATGCACTCTAATTCGCTAAAAATCGTGGAAACATTTTGGATGTGTTCCCACTCAGTGGGTACTGCACCAGATTTTAACTCCTGGTCTCGATTTCGATACCGGCTTTAGGTAAAATATTTAATTTCTCTTAAATAGTCTACGGTATAGCTTCGGTGTCTGAAGAATTCGAGGTACTGGCAGGCTTCATAAAGTAGATATTAGTTTGAAGAATAAATCTAGAAGTCAAGTGTTAATGCTAACCACAGCTACTTCGTTGTATAACCATTTAGTCCAGTTAATGAGGGCAGAAATCAGGGGTGTAGAGAGCATGAAATATGCAGTAATATTTTATTCAGGGCTTCGTTAGAAGTAGTTAAAAGGTAAACATATCAAAAGTCCCCGCCCTCAAGGTCCCATTTTTGGGTTTTTTGATTATATCTCTAAAACGGTGGACACTAGAATATTACGTTTTAAATAAAAACTAAAGCTAATTAAATTTCGTACAAAATTGTTTTAATATCTATTTGTCGCACTGCCGACGATTTTTGATATATACGTTATTAAAAATCGATAACTTTCGGGGGAAAAAAATCACTTTTAACTCACTTTTTGTTAAACAATTGCTTCTAGTGCCTCCCACGACTGTTTCTCAGAAAAATAGTTATAAACAATTTTGTAGAGCATTTACTTTGACTTTATGTATAGGTTTGCTACTTTATGTTCAACTTCATCAAAAGTTCAACATTTTTTACAGTTATAGCTTTTACCTAAATTATTACAAATCAACAAATAATAATGAAAATATTTACATGTACTAATTATAATTTATCAAACTGCATCCTTCGAAAAATCCTTTATAATCCTTATTATGGAATTTATTGTCCATCTCAATTCGAAAAAGGTCCACTCTTACTTCCATTGAACATCATCTATTTCTGTACCTCCTGAATTTTCAATCTTGAAAATGTAAAACATGAATATTTATGTTATATACATTACAATAGTATACATGATATGTTTCCTTTTACAAGATTTCTTATTTATTTTGTAACTCATAATTTAAATATTGATCAATTTATATTATTATTTCTTATAATTAATTATCATAGCCAGACGACTGTTCTATATACTGTAATCATATGTTATTCTTAGGCGACAAGTTGTCCCAGAATAAAGTTAATTTTCTTCTTCTTCATAATTTGAAAAAAAAAATTTATATAATGAAAAAATAAAATAAAAATAAAGTTCGTCATCTATACGTTATTAAACCAAACCAAATTTGCAACAAATTTGGTTCTATTTAATTTTTGCTCAGTCAATAGTTTTAGAGCTGTGGGGAAGGGAAAAATACAATGGAGAAAAAGAGAATTAGGATTATTCAGACAAACAGAAACAACACGTCCGAGTAAAAATACTAGAATTGTGTGCCAACGTTTCAACCTTGCATGTCTTCTTCAGGGCCACCGAAACACACTGGAGAGGAGAACAGCGATGACTGATGTGAAACGGTAAAAAAGGTGTCTCCAGTCAACAAGAGGTGTCTCCATTCTTATATCACATCTCTCAGTACTTAAGTTGTGCACATTCATATTGGACACCGTTAAGATGACGAGCTTCCTATACGATTCAAAACTGACGATCAGTAAAAATGTTCCATTTGTTTGCCTGTCTTTGTTTAAGCCTATTTCTAAACAGTTATGCTGTCAGCATATTGTAACAGGAAATCTAGTTTTACGTTTTAAACAATGAATACCCAACTGTTGAATCAGAGGAAGCTAAAGAAAGAAAAGAGAAAAAACCGCAGGAATCGAAGAGAGCCTATCAGACGGTTTGTTTATTTTAAAATAAGACGGAGATATATTTGAGCGGGTCCGAAGGCCTCTGACTCAACAATTTGGATTCCGACAGCTCCCCCGCACTCCCGCTGCTAAACCACCTCAGTTGTGTTCAGCTATTTTCGTACACGAGAAATTCCTTTACAGTTTACAGCTTGTGATTCTTTTTTTAATGTAAATAGCTATAAATTCTTTACAACTTAGTCCATATTTTGTCTTTAAAAATTTATATACAACTATACAATTATACAACAGTTGCCTTTAGGAATACATTTTTCTTCTTATTTCTCTATTGGCGTTTCAGTTAAGTCAGAACGCTGGGCTTTTCAACTATTCTTCTTTTGGTCTTTTACATAATTTTGCACAAACGGTACATTGCATGCATTACAAGGTTCTTATAAATTGTTTATAATGCATTCCTTAGTTATACAGTTAATTATATAAAGAAAAAGAAAATCAGAAAAAAAAATAGACAGAAAGAAATAAAATAGAATAAATGTCAATAAAACACAAAAAGAAATAAGGAAGTCTTCACATAGGTTTTAATTGGTTACAGGTAATCTATTTTATAGGTGTTGTAGAGAGGTTATTGATGAAGTGGCAAGGTTTATTGTACATGATTTAAGTAGTTACCTTTCAAAAGTGAACATATCCACTTTCGGTCGAATTTATGTTTTTTTGATAAAGCCTTGCGAGCTGCAGGCACTATTATGCTTTGTTATCGTTAGTAGACATCTATGAAGAATTTGAATAATATAATTGTTTTGGATTTGACAGCTATAAGCTTGTTTATTGCTCTTTTTTAAAACCTTTCTTAAGTGGACATATTCAGTTTTGAAAGATAACTCATCAATTAGAGACAAATTATTAATTAACAATTGTTTAAAATATACAGGAAAGTTCATGGGGTCCTTCGCACATAATTCCTTTGAGTTTGAAAGGGGAAATTATTTTAGGTAATTGTTAGTTGGGCCATGTTCTGTAATTGGCTTGGTTTTTAAAGTATTGTTGGATAAGTTGTAATTTTGTAGAATGATATTTAGGATGAATTAGGGTAATGGTCGTCGCTTACTTGATAGCTGATTTACATTCATTGATTAAGTCAATTCTTATGCATTTTTTTTTTTTTTTTTTACTTTTAAAATAAATTTAATTGTAGCTCTTTCTACCATCATTTTAACTCCTCAGTGTACTTTAATCCAATTTAAATAAATTTTAACATACTTATTCTAATAATTTTATGTTTTTCTGATCTGCGCAGTGCGCCTTGTATTTAATTGTTGTTTAATGATTCAATCAATATTTAACTGTTGGGATTGGTGCATGAAAACTTGATTTTAATGCTACCAGATTTTTTTGCTTGATCATAAGAATGAATTTATTCTATTATGACAAAAAAAAAAAAAAAAAAAAAAAAAAAAAAAAAAAAAATATATATATATATATATATATATATATATATATATATATATATATATATATTTTATATGGGGTGTATATAAAAAAAAAGACCGTTTTTTTAAACAAATATTTGCATTATTTTTTCTTTGATATAAAATACAATTAATACTCAAAGTATAGTTCATTGTTATCTACCGTCATTACCCATCTGCTAGCCAATGCTCGATGCCACGCTGATACCATTCCTTGGGATGGCTGTCAAAGAACTCTTGGACAGCATTTTCAACTTCCGCAAAATTATCAAACTTTTTCCCTTTAAGAAAATGGGCCATGGATCGAAACAAGTTGTAATCCGAAGGTGCGAGGTCTGGTGGATGAGGCAGGAGTTCAAACCCCTGAAGATCTGTAAACTTTCCTCAGCTTTTGAAAAATTGTTGAGGAGTAAGTTCGTGAGGGACCAGTCTACAGGTCTTTTTCACCTTTCCCATAGAGAGAAGATGGTGACTTACTGTATCTTTCAACACACCACACTCCCTGGCAAGTTCGCGAGTACTTGTGGACGGATTTGACTCAACAGCTTCCTTCAGAACCTCATCAATATCCATTAATGGCCGCCTGGAGCCCTTCTTCCTTTCCACCGTCTTATCTCCACTTCTAAATTTTTCAAACCAACGTCGCGCAGTGTGCTCTTCAAGGACACCTTCCCCTTTATATTTAATAATTTCACGAGTTGCTGTGAAATTTTTTTTCCAGTAATATCTTAAAATTACGAGAATTTTGTAGGACACTGTCATGTTTCTTAATTGAAATGAATAACTGAACTGAGGCTTTTTTTTTTTTTTAAGAAGGCCAGTGTTAGTAAACAAGCTTAGAGAATGCTCTAAAGGGATTATTAAGTATTGGTAAATAATAAATAGGATTAAGATATTTACAGACTTTTGAATGTCGATGTCAAGGCCGTATAAAGAAAAAAACCATTAAAAACAAAACTTTTTAGAGAGTTCCGAAAATATGAAAGCCTGTGTTTTAGTCCCCGTTGAAGCTACATATTTTATTTTCTGCCCCAAAGGTGTCCTTGAAGAGCGAACTGCGCGGCGTTAGTTTGACAAATGTAGAAGTGGAGATACGACGAAAGTAAGAAGGTCTCCGGGCGGCCATTAATGGATGTTGATGAGGTTCTGAAGGAAGCTGTTGAGTCAAATCCGTCCACAAGTACTCGCGAACTTGCCAGGGAGTGTGGTGTGCCGAAAGATACTGTTAGTCGCCATCTTCTCTCCATGGGGAAGGTGAAAAAGACTTGTAGACTGGTCCCTCACGAACTTACTCCTCAACAATCAGCTAAGAGGCTAGAGATTTGTGAAAAGTTATTGGAAAACCCTTCTGATATGAGATTTTATCGGAGGATTGTTACATGTAATGAAAAGTGGGTTTACTGGTGAAATCCGAATACCCATAAGCAATGGCTAGGTTGCGGTCAAACTGCTTTACCGGTTGCTGCAAGAGGGCAATTTGAAAAAAAAATCTATGCTTTGCGTTTATTGGAATGTTGAAAGTGTTATTCATCACGATTTTGTTCCTGATGGATGCTCTATGAATTCTGAACTCGACTGCGAACAACTGGAAAGATTGTACGCAAAGTTGTCAGAGCGTTATCCTGCTCTGATCAACCGAAAAGGAGATTTATTCCAACAAGATAATTCTCGTCCACAACTTCATGGGTTTGAACTCCTGCCTCATCCACCATGTAGTCCAGACCTCGCACCTTCGGATTACTACTTGTTTCGATCCATGGTTCATTTTCTTCAAGAGAAAAAATTTGATAATTTTGCGGAAGTTGAAAATGCTGTCCAAGAGTTCTTTGACAGCCATTCCGAGGAATGGTATCAGCGTGGCATCGAGCAATTGGCTAGCAGATGGGTAATGACGGTAGATAACAATGGACTATACTTTGAGTATTAATCGTATTTTATATCAAAGAAATAATAATACAAATATTTGTTTAAAAAACGGTCTTTTTTTTTTTTATACACCCTATTATATGCATATATCCGCATATATATATAAATATATATATTTTTCGACATAGTCCCCTTGCTTTTCAACGCACTTGGTCCAACGTTATACATGCCCTCATGGAAGAAGGTTTTGGGTTGAGATGCGAACACACATAGTGCATTATTATTATGATACTATATGGAGGATGATTCAATACTTCGAAATACAAGCGTTTCTACAATGTGGGCAGCTGTATGCGGACGGGCATTGTCGTGCAATTCCATACTCTGCCGTAACCATGGCCAATGAACACTCTTTGAGCAACATGACAGCAAAGATATAAATTATTAAATAGCTTTGTTACAGTATGGTTTGTTTCAATGTTTAATGGCATTAATCTCAGCAATAGAATTGCACTACCTGGGATTATGTGGTCCCATTGGCAAGCCCCCAGCTGCATAAAACATCTTAATGCCCCGACTAGCACATATGTGTGCACATAAAAAATATAATAATTAATAGGTAGGGAGGCAAATATTAGCTCGGAGCAATATGTATTTTTGAGTTAGTGGATACACAGTCACTAAGCTGTCATGTATAATCGACCCTACATTAAATTATTATGCATCATTATAATTTATGGTATGCTAATTTTGGATGAGCAATGAATGTCTTAGACAAAATGATTACAGTAACGCATATAATTTTAACCGATCCAAAGAGAAAGAGAAGAGTAAAGAATTGATTTAAGTTTCTTGAGATATAACAAATATTCTCATCGATTAAATAATAATATTATTATGAAAATTGTGGTATTAAAATTCATGACTCAAAGTCATTGAAATATTAAAAAAAAAAAAATTAAATTAAAAGTATTTCTATCATCTTTTTTGGTGGAACTAGGATTTTTTATTTATTTTTTATTTTTTTTACTGTCAGACTGCTTTCAAATTGAAAATAAATTATTACTATTATTACTGAATGTATTGAAGAAAAACACATGACCCCAACAAAATCGAGAATTTATGCATAATACAGGATGATTCCCAGTGAGTGGGAAAGAAAAACACTTATGTATTCCAATCCCTTGCAGATATAGGATAATTCAATTTCTAATAAACAATTATTTTCTTTTTCTTCACTTTTTATTCAAAGGAACAGTTTATTTTTCTTAAAATAAAAATTTTTATTAAGCGATTACCTTATTTACCCAAGTATATGATTCGTACGCCAATTGAAAACACCATGTTTTTTTCCGGGTTTAAAAGTGAATTTCTCCATGAAATCGATACGGAATCGTTAATTTGATCATGCCATTCGAAAGTCGGTTAAATTTGCAAAAAACTTTAAAATTCTAGGTAACATGAGTTCTGCTCTTACGGGAAATTAAACGCTGAAACAGAAAATGTGGTCAAAATTTGAAAGATGTGTGAGCAAAGTGGAGATACTACAGCGGTCATATATTTGCAACGGATTGGAATAGAAAGGTGCGTTCAGCGGCATTTTTCTTCTTTTTTGGTCGTCACTCAATTTGTTTTTTTTACACGAAGAAGGAATCCGTGTATATTCACACAAAAACCCTGTATATTATTGCCATTTCGTTACATCAACTGTGATCAGTTATATGTAGAGAGAAATTCATACCCTCCAAACCTAACATACTAGAGTGCTCTACTGTAAAAGATAAATTCACTAGGAAATGTCATAGTTTAACCTGTTGATCTAGGTATTGTGCAAATTGAAGGAGTTAGAATTAAAAAATTGTATCACCTTGGAAAATTCATTGCTGATATTCTATCGAGGTAAGTTATTTTGTTACGTAGTTTTTCTTTGTGTACATAATTAAAAAATCATTTTATCTCTTTTTATGAGGGAGTTAAGCCCTATGATGCACTTACCCCAAGCATTTTTCGACAAGGGGTAAGTGCGTTATAAAACCTGGGGAAGTGCATCATATCCTGCACTTGTCCCTCCCGGGGAAGGGCATCTCAGCACAAGATGATATCATTTCAAACGAGAAAAACGATATTGTACGGATTCTCCCACTCCCTAAGATCGGTTGTCGAGGAGAAGCAATTTTTAATTTACAATTTTCAGGCTACAGCCTTTGTTGAATTACGCAGTTTCTCTATTTATGCCTTGTCAATTAATTATATACCTACTAAATAAATGTGATATATCTAAATGCTTACTGCCGTTATCGAATTATTTTCTTAATTTATTGTAAATTACTATATAATTATAGTCATATACATATATATAGTATATATATATATATATAATATATATATATATATATATATATATATATGATATGACTATAATTATATAGTAATTTACTATGTTTTTAAATTATTTTCTCCATTTATTGTAAATTAATTACATATTTAATAATGTTTTTGGTAATGCAAAACTCACTAATTTAGTGACTTTTTCTTTATTTTTTTAATTTCAAGAAGAAAAGTCATTGCTGGGAGTTGCTTATTTATGCACTTATCCCGTCAAAGAATCCATTCATTGCTAAGAAGTTTACAAGCGATTTATGCACTTACCCCGTTAAGGTGGGGAAAGTGAATAAATGGGACTTAATATCAATTTTCTTTTGCAGATAATAATTTTTAGGATATCAGGGAAATAACTATATTATTGAAAAGAGTAAAGTTCAACGTTTGCAATAGCTGATTTTTTATGTAAAGCCGGCTCCACACATTCGTGTTATGTCATTACACGTGTTATGTCATAACACATAACACGAAACAACGACGAAACAGTTCTCTGTTATGGCATAACCCATAACACGAAACAGTTCTCTGTTGTCATACCAATATATCAATACCTACTAAAATAAGCCAAGTTAGTCAAAATGCATGTATCTGCCATTTTTTAATATGTTGTTAGGACCCATGAGGGTAGTTAAAATCCAAGTTTTCAAACCTCAAAATCAGGTGGGTTGTTCGTAGTACTCAATAAACCGCGGAATTGTAGCACAATTTTCGTTTATATCTCTAAAGTATGAAAATTTGCTTGACAGAGCATTTACTATATTAAAGAATACTAAATGTGTGACAGTTTAATTCTAACTGCAGCTATGTAGATTAATTGGTTGAGGAAATACAGCTAAGTTGAAAATTTGAAAATTTTCCGTTGAGTCAAGTTCTCTGCCGCGTTCTAACAAAGGTACTGGTTTCACAATAATTTCTTTAAAAAAATTTAAAGGAAATTTAATTAGCTTTTATTTGATATGTAAACTGTACCTGTAGAAAACTCGGATTAGAGGAAAAAAAAAAATGCATTGCTGGTTTTAAAAGTGAGTGAGGGAATTGGCAGGAATCTACCTGTTCCTTTTTCAATTTAAAAACGTGTACAAGCATCTATTGCTGTATTTAAAAACATGTATTTTAGGCTGGTATCCTTCGATGTATAAATCGTCTGGTTATGGTCAATTGTTTTTTTACCTGTTTAGGAGAAATTGAGTTTTATCTTTCGGTCTCCCCCGTTTCTTATATAATATATTTTATTTTGCCATTGTTTCAGGACTCTTAGTCTTTCAAATACCATTTTTTTTAATGCGAGGCTACATAATACAGTCAGCTCTTATTATTTCTTTATCACATTATCTCATATGCTAATAAAGTTTGCATAAGGTTTATTTACGCCATGATCTATGTACTTTCAGACTAAACCAAGAGCAAAAATGAAGATAACCTACAAAAATCTCTTCTTGACTAATTGAACAGACGAAAAAAACTCTGTCAACAACGTAGTTTCCCATTAAAAATGCTATCGTAAAAAAAATATACTTAATATAATCCAGTTCAATTCAGAATGTATAAAATTAACTATCGAATTAAATTATACATTTTTTAAATCGCTACGTGCTTACTTAACGTTATTTATTATCAAATTTAATAGTTCCTTTGAAAACAGTTATTATTGATAATAATGATTAACTGGGCTTCACGATTATTCGCTGTTGCTAAGCGAATTTGTTTGCGATTCTCTCTGTTTCGGCTAGTGTTATGGGGAAACAAATTTCCTTTGATGTCTGTTAAAAACCGCCTCCTATAGCGATACACCCATAACACGAGCAGAAACAACTTGATAACACATAATAGGAGCCGAGTGCCTATCCACCACACATTCGTTATCTTCAACGAGCATGTCTGTTTTATGTTGCGTGTTATGACATAACAAGAATGTGTGGAGCTGACTATACGGCTATAACAGGATCTGAAACAATATAACAACACGAGCATTTACGCTATTCTAAATTGTTTACGCTACTTTGAAGAAGCAGAACAAGAAATTTCAACTTGTAGGTTCACCAGTATGAGGAGATATCCCGCAATACTTATCGCTTCTGAACAGCACATCGTGTTGCTATTAAGAGTTCCATACCGATGGATGTCGCTACAGAATCGCTATCGTACTAGTATTAACTATTTTTGTCGCTTTAAATCAACTTAACACTATTCACATGGTCATGTCCCGTTCATATCGTTTCGTAAATCCTAACATTTGTTGCATCGCGTATTGTAACTCCATAGTGTGCACCCCGACTAAGAATTAAATAGGGACTTACCTGAAAATATAATGATAATATTGAAAAAGTCTATTATAGCCTAATTTAAAAGGTTCCCATAAATTTCATTAGTTATAACCATAGTAAACCATGAAGATATAGTAACACCTTCATTTGAACAAGTTGAGTTCTGACGTTGAGCATCAAAAAACAAAACAACTTGTTGCTGTTTTACTATATAAGAAAATTGCTCATAACTTTCAAATAGGGGATTCGACGAAAACTATTAGTTTAGCATAATTAAAAAATTAATATCAATAGGGTCTTGTGATTATGATTATTCTTTATTGTTTTATCAACATATAAATCAACATGAAGTTTAGACCATCCTTAAATTTGGCTCATGATTTAGTAAAGATGTTGAAAATGGGCCAGAAAGTCTTAAAATATGATCTGGAAAAAAAAAAAAAAAAAAAAAAAATATATATATATATATATATATATATATATATATATATATATATATATATATATATATATATATATATATATATATATATATATATATATATATATATAATATATATATATATATATATATATATATATATATATATATATATATATATATATATATATACACGAAATTTAAAAGCTAGGGTCCTGTATTATAAAACTTTCGAAATATCATAATGACAAGGTTTTTTTTTTTTTGTTGTTAGAGGACAAGAAGTTCAGTTATTAGTCCGCTTCCATACAATGGATGCAATATAGTTATGAATACGGGTTTACAATAATACTTTTTTCACGAGTTAAGAAAATAAATAAATAAATTTTTATTTTTCACTCTTATTGCACAATTAGCAACTGTGAAAATAATTTTGCATCCAAGTTCATATGATTTTATATGAGAGTATATTGATTTTAAACCTTCTTCCGAAGAATCAAGAGTATATATTTTGTTAAACGATAAAATGAAGGTTTGAAAACTACAATGGCCAAGAAAAAGGTTAAACCGATTTAAATATAGATGCGAACTCAGGGCCTTTTTGTAACATTGGTTATGGATCCTACGAAGAGCCAATGCCACCATTCTGGCACCTGTTTCTGGAACAGATTTGCTTAGTCCACTGGGAAACAAGGAAATTGCTAACATATATTCAGTTCAAAACGAGGACAAATTGTTTGAACTAGCTTGCCTAACAAATATATATTTAAAGCATAACACTTAAAATTCGCGATATGTTAATACTGTCTAATATAAAATTGTTAAATTATCCTTCATTCTCTAAGCTTTAAAATTACTTGTGACGAAATTATATTTTTTTTTTATTGTTGTTAATGGGATAATACAAGGAAAGATGCCACAGGCTTTAACCACATTTATGTATTATACTAGCATCCCCGTCGCGGCTTCGCCCGCCCTCATAAGTAAAGATAATTTCAACTAAAATTTAAAGTTTTATTTGTTTATCGATAAGATTCTTGTATTTTAGCATGTGGTTCAGCATTATTTCTTCAATGATTTTTTCACGCATAGCTGTAATTATTAATCTAGTTATAATCGCACAGATTAGGCGGTTGAAGATTACGTAAAAGCACCATTAGACATAAAATTTTTAATTTTAATGTATGAATTGGTAATCAAGATGGATAAAGACTATTAAGAAACTATTGCGGAAAATAAACTGCATTATCAGTGCTTACGGCAGAAGGCCCGTGGATCATATTTTTACACACGATATAAAAAAGCAAATGAACGACATTTTGATTTAGTAATAATTTGTATTCGGCAGAAATAACTTTATTGATTTCATCTGGTTTCATTTTTATAATTCTAGGAAGGTTTTGCAATGATAAAATTTACAATAACTAACATTTAAACGTATAATGTTGAGAGGCAGGACCGAGGTTTGCCACACTGTCATATACTTTTATAGTTCGAAATCAATATCCAACCAGATCAAATCAATAACATTTCTGTCGAATGAAAATTATTACAAATCAAAATGCCGATCCTCAGCTGTTTAATATTGTGTGTAAAAATATGAATTTTGAACCTTTAGTTGTAAGCACTGATAATGCAGTTACTTAATATTCTCTGTCCATCTGGATTACCAACTCACATATTAAAATGGAAAATTGGATGTCTAATTATGCTTTATGTTATCTTCAAACACCTAATCAATCTAAATTTAACCAAGTTAAATATTTTAGCTTGTGGTTGAGCATTATTTCTTCAATGATTTTTTCACGCATAGCAGTAATTATTAATCTAGTTATAATTGCACTGATTAGGTGGTAAAATTTTTAATTTTAATGTATGAATTGGTAATCAAGATGGATAAAGACTATTAAAAAACTCTTTCGGAAAATAAACTGCATTATCAGTGCTTACGAAAAAAGGCCCGTGGATCATATTTTTACACATGATATAAAAAAAGCAAAGGATCGACATTTTGATTTAGTAATAATTTGTGTTCGGCAGAAATAACTTTATTGATTTCATCTGGTTGGATGTTGATTTCGAACTATAAAAGTATATGACAGTGTGGCAAACCTCGGTCCTGCCTCTCAACATTATACATTTAAATGTTAGTTATTGTAAATTTTACAATTGCAAAACCTTCCTAGAATGATAAAAATTATTTATTTAGATGTCGGTACAGATAGGTTCAGTTTACCATTGTTAACTCTATTGTGGAATGGCGCTATACACAATCGGTCGATTTTCAAGCTTCCCTGGGATCCACAAATCGCACACCATATTTAAATTTTTTAAATAATTTTCTTGATAGTTTAATAAGTAAATTTTATCATAAATTTCAAGCTATTTTGTAACCTCTCGTGTAGAATGGCACTCGCCACCTATCGGTCAATTTTCAAACTTCACTGTTGTCCTCATATTAACTTTTTTAAATAAAATATAAATTAAAAATCAGTAGATTTTAATATTGCTATAGAACTATGAAGATGATGTAGTTAATATTTAGTTCAGATTTGTTCAGTAATATTCGCGGTTAGTGATCATGAACGAAAAATGGCTTGCCCTTTTATAGAATAGTATGAATTATTATTATAGTAAATTTTCTAATTGTAAATCTTTCAAGAACTATGAAGATGATGTAGTTAAAATTTGGTTCATATAGATTCATTAGTTTTACTATAACGCTATTGTCGCTTGCCACATATTCGATTTTTAAATTTCACTGGAATCCACACGTCACACCACATATTTATAGCTTTTCGGATAACAAATTAATTTAATTTAGTAATTTTATTATCAATTTCTAGCTATATTTAACACCGGATCATTGTAACCTCCCTTGAATGGCGCTCGCTTTACTACTCACCACATATTTATCTCTTTTTTAACAGTAATTTAATAGAAAATATATCAATTTTATTATTGCTAAACCTTCCTTGAACTTTGAAGATGGTGTAGTTATATTTGGTACAGAATAGTTCTATAGTTTTCGCGGTTAGTGATCACAAACGGAAATGGCTTGTCCTTCTATATATAACTTCATCATCCCCCATCGAGGCTTCGCCCTCTCTCATAAGTGAAGATCTTAGATAATTTTAACTATTAATTGATTTTTTGTTTATCGATAAAAAATCTTGTATTAAAGTGAACAATTGAAAATTATATTTTTTATGATATTTTCACGCATAGCAGCCATTATTAACTTGGTTAAATTTAGATTAATTAGGTGTTTGAAGATAACATAAAGCATAATTAGACATCAAATTTTCAATTTTAATATATGAGTTGGTAATCCAGATGGGCAGAGACTATTAAGAAACTGCATTATCAGTGCTTACAACTAAAGGTTCAAAGTTCATATTTTCACACACAATATTAAACAGCTCAGGATTGGCATTTTGATTTTTAATAATTTTCATTCGCCAGAAATAATTTTATTGATTTGATCTGGTTGGATTTTAATTTCTAACCAAAAAGTATGTGGTAGTGTGGCAAAACCCGTTTCTAACACTCAGCATTGTACATTTAAATTTTAATTGTTGCTAAATCTAGAACTATGAAAATGATCTAGTTAAAATTTGGTGTATTTCAATTCATATAGCTGTTTTAATAACAGTTTAAATGAAAAAAAAGTAAATTTTAATATCAAAGTCCAGGCTCTATGTAACACTGTACCTTTTAACCTTTCATGTAAATGGCTAGAGGTGGGCATAGTAGTTCCTTTTAGGGAATAGTTCCTTTTGAACTAGTTCATTAGAATGAACTAGTTCAATGAACTAGTTCAAATGAACTACTTAGTTCATTTTTCAAAAGAACTATATAAATACTGAACTAAGAGAGGAATTGAACTATGGAAAAAAAGGAGGGAACTGAGATGTCAAATTAACTAGAAAGGTTATAGAAAAAATAAAAAAACCTCTTAACTTTTTTATTTACATTTTTTTTATATTTATGATATATTTACATAGATTACACTTATTTTCTATATCTTTTATTAACATCTATATGATATTTATTTTATATCATATTTAGATGTTAATGAGATATATTTTCTATATCTTTTATTAACATCATCTGTATGAAACTAAATCTTTCATCGTAATATTCCCTGATTTCCAGCAATCTGATTAACTTGAAAATTTGCACATGTTTCAAGGACCTATGACAATACAGTAATTGCACAACTTTCTTTTAATATTCTCACTTAGTCTAGTTTAAATTATCCCCAAAATGGGGGCCAGTCTTGCAAAAGCTGGATCAGTAGGTTTTATGTTTTTATATGGACCAGATGGGTTCTGAGATTACAATATCAAAAATGAAACTTAATTTGATTAGGGGAAAATGTTTTGGGGGGGGGGGGGGCAAAAAAACTCAAACTTTTTTCAGATTCTAGAAAAAAACATAGAAAAATGGTTTCATCGTAAATGTTATATTTAAAAAACTTAAGTTTATTAAATTGTGTGTCTAAAGACACCCCTTAAGCTGAGTTAGATTTGGGGGTTAAGCTACAATCCATTTCGAAACATCAACGAAATTTGCAAACTTACAAAAAATTTTAGTTTAGGTCATGTTTAATAGTCCATCACACAGAAATAGCTAATCTAATCAATGAATGTTGTATACTAAAAGTTGTAGATCATTACATTGTGAGCAAAACAGGATTTTAAAGCAAAAAATTGTCCATTTCTATTCTGAGATATGTCAAAAAACCAACAATTATTGGTTGAATTCGGATAAACTTATTGCAAACAAATCATGAATAATGAACTTTAAGAATACTACGAATTGTAATAAAAAGTGTTAGGAACTTAGGTTCAGTTAAGTTTCTCTTTGTTACTCTTTGTTCTTTTCAGAACTAATGGAATAAGAGTTTCGTTGAGTTTTTAAAAAAACAACAAAACACAACAATAGAAATATAATATAGACGCTAGACGTAGTAAGAGCAATATGGAGGTTGCTTGTTCAAGCTTTTTTACGTCCTTCGGCTGAGGACACGACAAAACACGATTCTACCCGAATTGATGAACTAAGTGACGACGAACTACCTAGTTCACTTAGTTCATTTAGCTACCTAGTTCGTTTAGTTCAGTAGTTCCTTAGGTCCGACGGATCCCTGTCCGAGTGGTGGGATAAATGAACTATAGTTCGAACTACCTAGTTCACTTAGTTCATTTAGCTACCTAGTTCGTTTAGTTCAGTAGTTCCTTAGTTCCGACGGATCCCTGTCCGAGTGGTGGGGTAAATGAACTATAGTTCACCAAAACAGAGATCGGTCTTTATAGTTCATTTACATGAACTAGTTCAATGAACTAGTTCGTTCACGAACTACTCATCTCTATAAATGGCAATTGCCGCCATTTTTGAACTTCACTGTTATCCACCTATTATTCATTTTTCAATAAAGAATTAGTTGAAAATGATTAGATTTTACTATTGCTAAACCATCCTATAAAGATGGTGTCAAAATCAGTAGTTTTTGGCGGTTTGTGAACACAAACAAAAAATTGCTTGTCCTTTAATATAATAGTATAACCTTATACCGCTATATGTTAGAATCGTGTAGAGCTAACAGATAATTGTGACTTACAGATATTATACAAATAATAGTGCGACTATAAATTAAGATATAAGGTATCCTATCTTTTTTGTTGGATCAAACTGCACACGGTGTGCAAATTTGATTAAAATCGGTTCAGTAGTTTAGGTGTCAGCCTGCCCCAAGACAGCGACACGTAATTTATATATATTAAGATGTGCTAACAAGTATCCGATAAAGTGAGTTCAGTGTATACTTTATCTTCGAATAAAAACCCAAGGAAAATACTATTTCTCAAATACAATATGATATTAAGATTCTTCTGAATGTTCTCAGCCATGCTATCTTATGATCAGGCATAGAGATCTCCTTTGTACATCATTTATAATATAAATCATTATTATTAGAACAATGTTTTACTTCAATTAATGAATTATAATTACAGACCAATTACACTTTAAGATACTTCATGGGTGCCTGTGAATTTTCAATAAAAACATTTTGAAATCAGAATTTTTAAACATTATTGCAGTTAACCTACCCATTTAATTTAAAAAAAAAAATAGATTCAACTAATTTAGAAATTAGAGAAGATTAAACACTTCCTGGATATAGCTAGATTTCTTTTGATTTGGTCAACAGGTTTCCAAATACACCTATTTATAAACCAATAAAAATTATAATAACTGGAGAAAAATACGACCATTTTCTAAAATTAAAGACGTTAAAATGATCTGAATGAGAATATTTACATACAATTATTTGATCTTCAGATGGATATATCCCTTGCTCTAAACAGATTCTACATGAACCGTTGTTTACAACAGATTCACATTAACTTAAGTATAAATACATGATAAATACATTGATGACAATCTCTTATGTGCTCATGAAAATAATGCAGAAAAGTTATTTTATTCCTCTTTTACAAGCCCCCTTAGTGCCTTTCAGTGGAACATTAAACAACAAATATGATACAGTTGATATTAAGATTCTGATGATAAATGTTATTATTCTTGTCATTTCAATATAAAACAAAAACAAATGATTGATAGAAAATTAAACAACCTTAGACAGAACATGCTCAAAATACATCAATGAAGTTATAAAAAAAAACTTAGAAATATATTTAAAGAAAATAACTACCCAAACACATTAGACGTACACATTCTTTATAAAAAGATTTTATAATGTTATAAAAATAAAAACATATTAATAGCTAATGAATTTAATTTCAACTTTAATCCAAATCTATTCCAAGCAGCGACTTGATACTTCTCATGTACTGATCTATAAATTAAAACTTAAAGCAAAACTAGTCAGTCACAGTCTCTTCCAGCTCCTACATTTCCTCTGTATGGTGGCCTACCAGGAGTAGATAATTTTCTTCCAGGGTTGATGTAAACTGAACCCATTACTGTTTTCCTCACTGGTCAAGTCATCAACTATGGATTTCTGAGCTTATTTAACACATTTCATGTGTACATATTTATACCACAATATCTCGGTAAAAAACAACAAGAGAGGAGTGGAGATTTAAAAAACACTTTTGACATATTTTATAAATAAAAGTAGTAAAGACAAAAAGTAATAAATTTTGTTTCTATGAACTTCTGCCAAATAGTCGGAAAAGGGAAAAATTGTTAAGCCCAAATGAAGACTGCAAGATTAAAAAAAATAAAGAAATACAAATATAAAGATTCTAGATTAAGAAAAATAAAAACTAATCAAATAAAACATGTTACATTGGGTTATCAAGACAGAGAAGAGGTCCATAGTGTTTATTATTCAAGTCATTGTCAAAAATAAAAAAACTATAAAATCTCGTTTAATATAAAAACATAAGCTAACACAATTGATTTATAAAAATGAAGGTTAACTGAAATATTTACATTGAGTGTTTCTTATACAGCTCTCCAACAAAATATTACTCAATAGAATAAGAATTTAATACATTAAATCCCTAATTCAGTTCCATTGATAATCCACATATGAGATAATAAACATAGAAGCTACACATTATAACTTATATAAAATCGAGTTTTTTTTAGCATTAGCATATCTCTCCAGAAACTATTGGGTATAAATATAATGTAAACAGTACCTCATCATAACTCACTATTTTTAGCAATCATTATTTCATTGGGCCTAAGGTCAAATTTTATACAATGCAGAAAATCCAAATTAATACCTGAATGAAAATAAAATATATTCAAACTTTCAAATAAGGGTGGAAAAAGTTAAAATAATTTCATGTATATAAGTATGTTTTTTATTTTAATAATCGAACAAATAAACAAAGACTGACTGCTACCTTTTCTTATATTTACATGTATCAAGAATAATACTACTGGCTTTAGATTTCTTTTTTCCACGTTTTATGAATTTAAAGTAACTAAAGTATTCATCACTTATGAAAGATTTTTTCACTAAAATAAAACCATGTTCCTTCATTGCATCCACAAAGTTATTTTTGTTGTTTAGACGACTAGTTACCTCAACAATCAACATTACTCCTTCATTTTTAAGAACTCTTCTCCCTTCACCAATGTAACTTGTACAATCAGATGACATTAGAGATAAACAATTAACAACTATATCAACTGATGATGAAGAAAGAGGTGTGTGAGACATATCACAAACTGTAACTTTGTTATTAAGAGCCACTAAATCAAAGGAATGTACTATAACACCTAGTTCTTCCAACTCTGTTGCGATTCGTGCAGTGCCACATCCGAAGTCAGCTACAGTGAAGGTATTTTTGTCTTCAGATGATCTATGCATATTTTTAATATCTTTGATTACAACATCCAAAGGATTTGTAGACCAATGTTGTTGCTGCTCTTCAAAGGATTCATGATATGCTTTAAAAGCTTGTTTGTCCTTAAGGATTTTTTTATCTTTGTTATTGTTATACATAACATCATTCAAATACCTTAAACGAGCTGATTTGAGCCTGCTAAGCATTTGTTGCCTCAAATTAGAATTAGAAGCACTTCTCTTTTTCACTTTGCCATTCATAGTTTAAGATGAAAAAATATTTTGAATATCAAATTACTTGGTTTTTAAACTAAAAGACAATATAAGTAGAAAAATTAAATACAAAGATTCCTTAGAAGACATGTCAGAGTAACCTCCCTACAAAACACTAAACAGAAAGCATGAGTAGGCAACGAGGTCAATGAAATAGTTAACAAAGAGACAAACATACTTTGGGTATAAATGAAAGATGCTAAGGTGAACCATGCAATTGTTTTCCTCCAAGTTTAGTTTACTTTATTACCGTAATCCTGCAATATTTTGTCTATATTTACTATATAAGATCGACTTGTTAATGATTTAGACAAACACCGTCGAATGACAAGTGAAACTACCAACCAAACAGTGAATAGGAAGGGTCGCTCTATAATATATACCTATTAGGTTAGAACCACTAGCGCCAAGTCGGTGATCGAAAACAGAACGATGGCTTGAAATAGGTTATTCTAATAACTGTTGTAGAACTGGAGTGATTGTAATAACTGCAGTGATTCTAATAACTGGCGTTATTGTAAGAACTGCAGTGATTCTAAGCGTTATTGGATCCCGAAGAGTTATTGGCAACAGCAGTGATTGACGGGCGCGCATTCTAGCGGTAGGGCAGGGGTTTACTTGAATCACCTACATATTACTGGAATAACCTATTATTGGAACCTATTACTGGGATAGAGCCATAACGTAGTAACCTAATACCAAAAAATAACTGTTTAGCCCACCTCTAGTTTAGATATTAAGGGAGTGAACGTCGAATATATATCAATTCAAGGTCATCATTCGAACTGAGTCCGAAATATGAATGATCACTCGGAGTAATAATCGAATAATCATCCAAAGTCAGTACGAGCGATAATTCAAACTCGTAATCGAATGACAATCGAAGTCAGACCGAGTGATCATTCAAACTCATAATCGAAAGATCATTCGAAGTAAATACGAGCGATCACTCGAACTTATAATCGAAAGATCATTCGAACTCAGTTCGAAATATGAATGATCACTCGGACTGATAATCGAATGATTTGTGGTAGGCGTTCTAATTTTGTAACCGTTATTTGTAAAGTATCATTCTGACGATTCGTTAGTTCAGGAAATGACCTACAAGAGAGAAAAAGGCGCTGTCTTCAGTTCGAATGATCACTCGTTCTCACAGACCACAATCGATTAATCGATGATTACAATGATCGAATGATGTGATAATCGTCATTCGATTATGCCCATCTCTAACGCAAACACAACGATTGTTAATCGGCCGATAGTTCAGTTCGCTCTAGGTTTGGCGTCGTACAGTGCGAATATTTTTATAATGGCATCACCCAATTCACAATCCTTGATTGTTGAAACATCAATCAAGTGTTTTTTTTTTAATAACAATTTATTGAAATTTACAATTGTACACAATTTATACATCAAGTAAATGTGCTGTAACTATTACAATAACGCGACAAAACATGAAAAGTACTACCTATCAGTAGCACTCTAACAAAAATTCTACACTAGAAGGTCTCTAAGCCATCGTATTTTCAGACGCCTCGGAGGATTTTCGGGAATGGAATTTGAAGCTAGTTGAGAAACTAGTGGATTTGAGTGGTAATGGAGCTTACTATGAAAGGATTGGTATCTGGTTTGGGCTAAATCTGCAACATATGGAACATTAACTTATCTTTATGGATAAGTTTATTGGTGACAAAGTAAGGTGCATTGAGGATTTTTCGAAGGATTTTAGATTGTAAGTATTGGATACGAGATGAATTGGATGGTTTAGTGGAGCCTCAAAGCTCAACTCCGTATGTCCAGATAGGTCTAATCACGGTCATGTATATTAGTCTTTTGTAATTAATTGGGAGCTTAGAACGTTTGTCTAATAAATGTTGAAGTAATCTGTAACGACGGGCAATTTCTTGTCTTCTTAGTCTTGTATGTGGATTCCAAGTAAGACGTTTGTCCAAGTGGAGTCCAAGGTAGCGGATCTGTTCAACAGGGATTAGTGGAATATCATTAAAGGATATTGTAGGACAGGTTGTGGGTTTACGACGAAGGGTAAAGGTTATTTGGTGAGATTTTTTTGGATTTATTTTGATTCTCCATTTTTGACACCATTCTTGAAGGGTTAGGATATGGGATTGGAGTGTTTGGGAGGCAATGAAGGGATCATTGTTTACTGATAACACACATGTGTCATCAGCGTAAGTGGTGAGGACAGTGGCAGGATGAGTTGGAATCATCAAGTTAATTGAAGAAGTCGAACAAAGACCTGGGCTTTATAAAAAAAGTATAAGAAATAATTTCATTGATTTAATCAAGTTGGATATTAATTTCTAACCATAAAAGGGTATGAAATTGTGCCAAACTTCTTTTCTGCTTCTGAACATTGTACATTTAAATTTTTATTTTAGTAAGTATTATTATTGATAATTTTCCTATAACTACAATATGAAGTAAAATAATTAGTTTGATATTACTGGTGCACAGATGAATATAAATTTATATTTATTGACATACGCTATCTTAAATCCGGAACTGAATGATTTCAAAAAACAGTTACAATGTGAGGGAGCCTAATGGGTTGGTCACCGAAACTCAAGTTCCCCGGATCTAAGTTCGACTCCGGCTGGGGTAGATGATTATTTATTCTCATGATTATTTATTCTCATGATTATAACTTAAAAACCGTTAAATATTTCAAAACAGCATCCTTAAGGACGAAAAACTAATGAAATTCCGCCATCTTAAAACAGCATCCTTAAGGACGAAAACTTATTCTAATTGTGGAAGGAGAGAGGCCAAGGATGTCCTTCGGCCTCAAAAATCGTCAGATCCTGGCAGATCTGTAAAACTATAGCTGGTCCAATTAGCATGACTAGTTCATTGAAGCTGGTTATGCTCATCTGATAAAAGGAGAACAACTTTTTCGGGTAATCAATCAATTGGAATGAGTACTGTAGAATTTTCCACTAAATAATCTGTCACTTAGAAAGGGATGCACCCAATACTTCCGGAATCTCTTTTTGATTTTCCTCCTCCGTTGTATTAGAGCTATAATGACATATCTGGACAATGTTTTCATTGTGCGACAGCTTACTTCAACAGTAAAACACAAACTAAGTAACTAGGTAAATCGTCCGAGAATAGTCGGCCGACTGTTGGCCAGTCTGCGCCCTCTTCACCAACCCGACTGTTTAGTTGGCTCAGTGTGCGCACTAGCAGCCCAACCCGACTAAACTATCGTCCGATAAAAAGTCTGCAGTCTGCGGGGGCCCTAAAATTAATTAAAACGAAACCTTCTTCGTGGTTAGCAACTCAGAAACAGTGTTGCCAAATTACGTTAATATATTACAACTCTCCGCCACTTAATTTAATACTTTTTTTTTTTTTTTACAGATTAAGTCGAACTACGGGCTTCTTCTCTCTCTGTGATCGTCTCACCGTGGTTGGTGTATCCGCTGGTTTACTGCTTGTTCTTTGCATGTTATCTGCTGAATCAATTTTTAACTTTTGGGCCACATTAGGGGTGTCGTTCAGGGGTGAATGTTTCTTTTGTGCATTAGGAGTAATAGTCTTCCTTGGTGGTGTTTCAGGTTGGCGTTGTTCTACGGTAGATGATGTTATTGGATTGTGATTTATCAATGGTCGGGTTTCTGGTATCGATGTCCTGCGTTGATGAAAAGTTGAGTCAAATTGCATTTTAGGCTGTGAAGGTGTTTCCACTTCTGTATGTCTCAGCTGGTTGATGTGTCTTTTGATGATATAACCATGATCCAGTTCAATGAGATTGTGTAGTTTCCCTAGGCGTTCGATCACAGTTCCAAATTTCCAAAGATGTAAACCTGAGTAATTTCTCGCTTGAACTCTATCGCCAGATTGGAAAGCTCGAACTTTGATCTCTGAAGGTGAAGACACATTCGTTTTGATTGGTTTAATAAAATGTAAGCGTGTTCGAAGTTGTCTCTTTAAATGGAGTTCAGCTGGGGACCTACCATTAGCCAGGGGAGTTGATCGATATTTGAATAGGAATGAATTTAATTTTTGCTTGAGTGTTCCTGGATCGTCCACCATACTTTTGAGCTTTTGCTTTAAATTTTGAACAGACCGTTCTGCTAACCCGTTTGTAGCAGGATAATTTGGTGCACAGGACCGTTGAGAAATACCTTTACAAAACTTTAAAAATTCATCTGATTAATAGCAGCATTGTCTGAAACTATTATAGTAGGTAATCCATTTCTTGAAAATATTTCTTCTAACGAATTTCTTGTAGAGCCGGACGTTGGAGATTTAGGGGTACATAATAATTTCTACCCATTTAGTTTTAGCGTCAACTACAACAAACAAGTAATTATCTTTAAAAGGGCCAGCATAATCGATATGAATTCTTTGCCATGTTTCTTCAGGCTCTTCCCAACTATGTAAAGGGGCTTTTTCAGGGTTCTTTTTGGTTTCGGCACAGCTTTTACAAGCTGCTACTAAATGTTCAATTTCAGAATCTATTCCGGGCAAATAGCATAAAGATCGAGCATTTCCCTTCATTTTAACCATTCCCACATGAGTAGAATGTAATTCTTTTAAAATGGCTGGACGTAGATTAGTAGGGATGTAAACTCTGGAACCACGCAAAACAATACCTGAGTGTATACTGTATTCTGAATTTTTAATATCTCCATTTATTAGTTTTTGTTTGAATTGTTTTAATTCAGGGTCTCGATTTTTCGTTTCTTATTATCTCAGAAGTTATAGGTGACGAATCCGAAATATTTTGAAAAGTAATTTCATTTACTTTAAATGATTCTTCGAGAAAATTTATTAATTTTGTATTTAAAGGTAATGGATTTCTTGATAAATAATCAACATTGGAATGTTCTTTTGAGGGTCTATGACAAATCTCATAATTGAAACCACTTAAAAATTCCGCATATCTGATCAAACGATGAGCTGACATCACAGGCATTGCTTTATTCGGGTGGAAAATTCTCTCTAATGGCTTATCATCAACAATGAGAGTAAATTTTCTCCCGTAGAGATATTGGAACAAACGTTCAAATGCCCAATAGACTGCGGTAGCCTCGCGATCTAACTGCGAATAGGAAGAATCACTTTTTGTGAGTGATCGTGATATGAATGCAATAGGTCTTTCTTGATCATTGACTACATGCGAAAGTACGGCCCCTAAACCATAAGGGCTTGCGTCCGTGGCTAAAGTCAAGGGTAATTCAGGTTGATATGGAGTCAACACTCTTCCACTCGCAATTTCATCTTTAATTGAATTAAATGCATTTGTACATTCGTTTGTTTATTTCGTTTAACGTCACTTTATGCTGCTATGGCTAATCGGACGATGCTACGGTGGGAGTCCTAAATTTTGCCTATCCAGGTATAATTAGGATAGGGATCTTTAGCGAGTACCTGACATCGCACAGGCTCGGGACCCCCATTTTACGTCCCTTCCGAAGGACGGCATAGCTGAGGATTTTTTACTCCCTTTAAAAAATCCAAGGTCATCTGCCGGGCTGCGAACCCGCGATCTTGGGTTTAGTAGGTTGCTATGCTAACCACTACACCACAGGCGACCCCGTACATTCGTTAGTCCACCTAAATTTAATATTTTTTTTTTTAAGTAACTGATTTAATGGAAACAGTTTATCGGATGCTTTCGGAATGAATTTTGCATAATATTGGGCCAAACCCAAAAATGACCTAAGCTCGTCCACGTTTTCAGGTTGAGGCGCAGACTTTATCGCATCAATTTTGTCTTGGCTTTTTTCTAGACCCTTAGAACCGAATTTATGACCAAGATATTTAACCGACGTGCAAAAGAATTTGCATTTAGATTAATTGACGTGTAACCCGTTCTCTTGCAAAACGTCAAGGCACCTAATTAGTCATGAATAACACTCCTGAAAAGTGCTACCCTGAATTAGGAAATCGTCAAAATAGGCAACAGTACAATCTAGCCCTTGAACGATTTGATCGATTATTTTATGAAATTCTTTGGGGGCATTTTGAATACCCATAAAGAGCCTTTTTACCTTATAAGCTCCCCAAATTGTTGATATTGTGGTATATTCTTGACTCTTGTCGTCTAACGGGAGATGAAGGTAAGCTATGTAAAGGTCTAAGAAACAAAAGTATTTCCCCCCTTGAGGCTTATTAAATAAATCTTCAATTTTGGGAATAGGGTCATTACACCATTGTGTATCTTGTAGTTGTGGATTTAGTGTAACTTTATAGTCAGCACAAATTCTGACTGTCTGGTCTGGCTTTGGAACTATAACAAGGGGTGTACCCCAATCAGAGTGATCCATTTTCTCAATAATATCTGGTTCAACCAATAAATCTAATTCGAGTTTTGTTTTGTTTAATAAGGCATAAGGAATGGGTCTGGGTTTCATAAAAACGGGTTTTGCATCATCTTTGAGATTCAGCTTACATTTTAGGTGTGAAATGAGCCCAATTTTAGGTGTAAAAACATTTTCGTACTTTTGAAAAATATCAGTTTTAATTGACTCAATTGTAGTTGGTTCAATATTAAATTCGTTTACGTTTTGTACATCTGAAATATTTATTTTTAGCTTCCTAATCCACTCTCTTCCGAGAAGTGGGGTGTAATTCTTTTTTACAATATATAGATCGCCTGTTGTTTTTAAATTATTATATGAAATTTGACAATTGACAACTCCTTCGGGCTTAAAAGAATCATTAGTGTATGTTCGAAATGTAACAGTAGTAGGTTCTAACTTTAATTTGATATTTAATTTATTAAAATCGGACATGGACATAATAGAGACTTTACTGCCGGAATCAACTTCAAAATTCATTGGTTTATTATTTAAGTGTACTTGTATTTGAAATGGATTATCTACTATTGAATTAATGAGTTCTATTGGAAATATGGTATTTACCGTATTAATTTCGACATAGTCAGCGTCTGCGTCATCCTCTTCATCAACAAATCGAACTGGCTTACCCCCAAGATGACCAGAGATACACACCTTTTCCACGTGACTTGATTTCCCGCATTTCCGGCACTTCAGACGATCCTTCGACCTGCATTCCCTGTACGTGTGATTTTCCTTTCCACAAGCCAAGCGTACGTCTTGAAGACCAAGTTTCCAAATGATTGATCTTTTATCCACAAAGTTCTTTTTGACGTCATCATTATTTGACCTTTTGCTGATCTGTTTATTTGAATTTTGGACTTTGTTAATTTCCACTGTTGAGGTATTGTAGATTTGATTTTGTTTCTTAGCTGCTTCAATTGCAAAAGCTATCTCAACAGCTTTCTCGAATGTTATGGAATCTTCTTGTTGCAGAATTTGTTCCCTGATTTCTACATCATGTAGTCCCCGGACAAATTGTGCTTGCAGAATAGAAATTACAGGTTTCTTGCATTCGTTCTCTTGACAGACCCAATTTGATGTACGGGTTAAATTTTTAAGGGCAGCTATGTACTCCGACACAGTTTCGTTTGTATTTTGGACTCAGGATAAAAATTTATGCCTCTCTGTATGTATGTTTGATTTTGGGTAAAGGTGTACACTCAACAAATTTATTAGTATGTCGCATTCTTTTGAAGAGGGTAAATCAGGGGAAGTCAAACTTGACAATAATTGATAATATTTAGCACCCAATGCGTTTATTAATACTTTTGCTTTAGTTGATTTCACTTCAGGTGTGTATCCTGTAAGTTTCTTTAGTTCGAAGTAGTTTTCAAGTCGCTCTTTGTATGACTGAAATGTCTCTTTCCCTTCATCAAACGACTCAAATCTTATGGAACCATTGTAATCATTGTGAACCAGCTGATTTTGATTGTTTTGGTATGTTTGAAGTAACTGAGCCAATACCCGAGATTGTACATTCAATGTATTCATTATTTCTTGATTTTGGGAAAGTAAAAGCTCATTATGGTTTACTGGGTTGCTTTGATTTGGCATTGTTTATAAATTATAACTGAATAAAACTTACAGCTGATACGTACGGAATGACTCTTTATTATTTGTAGAGGTGTTTTCTTGGATCTTCTACAGCACTGGCAATGCTGTTTCACTCTCAACTTTCATCTCGTCGCCAATATTTGTTATGTATTTTAGTACAAATAAGCCAAATGGTAATGCTTGAATATCTAACATTTTTTTCTATTATTTTAATATGAGTACACCAACAGCTAAAAAATTTCTGTCCCTTCAGAGCAATTGGTGGCACTAGAGTTAAAGCTAATCGCGGGCCCATCACCCAATATTAATCACGTCAGCGTAAAATTACCCCCTTTTTGGGCCCCGCACCCAACTTTATGGTTCAATCAGCTTGAGGCCCAGTTTGAACTCGCCTATGTGACATTAGATAAAACTAAATACAATCTGTTATCAGCACTGGGCGGCAACATGCTAACTGTAGTTGCCGATGTTATTAATCGAGACCCCCCTCTATCTTATAACGAACTTAAAAAAGCCATAGTCTCCCGTTGCAGCGATTCTGAAGAACAACGCTTGCGAAAACTGTTATCCGACCTCGAGTTAGGAGATTTAAAACCTTCTATATTACTAAGTAATATGAAATCCTTAGCCTCTCCTAATACCAGCGAGGATATTATAAAGCAGTTATGGATCCAGAGGCTACCCGTTACTACACAATCCATACTACAAGTTATGCATACCGCTACTTTTGATAAATTAGCTACAGTCGCGGATAAAATTTTAGATGTATCTTAACCTCAGCCATCCGTATCCAATGTAGAACTGCAAAATCAAAGCCACCCTATTTACACAGAAATCACGGCATTAACAAAAGAAATTCGGAACCTCACTAGATACCACCGCTATCGCTCCCTTACGTCAGAGACCGTTGGAGGACGGCTTTTGTTGGTACCATTCCTCTTTCGGAGACAGGGCACGGAGATGTGTAGCTCCCTGCAAGTATGTTCCAAAAAACTAAATAGCCAGGGGTCAGCGGCGACCTGTTCCTGCCACGGCACCAATTGTCGCCTTTTCTTAATGGATCCGCAAATTAAACTTCGCTTTCTCATTGATACAGGAGCGGACGTCTCTCTCTTACCTCTGAGATCTTCGGATCGCTTGAACCCTGTTCAACAACACCTTTATGCAGCTAACGACTCCCGTATTAATGTCTACGGCAAACGAAAGTTGACGCTCACATTCGGCCCCGAAAAGCATTTCACCTACACTTTCCTTTTAGCCGATGTCCAGCAGCCGATTATCGGGTCGGACTTTTTAATTCATTTTAATCTCGTAGTCGACTTACCCGGCCGACGACTTATAGACGGCCTCAGCATGACATGTGCTTCCACCATCCAGCACAGCTCACCCGATAACCCAAGCACTCCTATCAGCAAATTCAACCCGACATCACCTGTAGGCAGCCTTCTTCACGAATTCGGCCAAATATCCGGTCATTTCCACGCAACATCACATAAAAACAATAGGACCTCCAACATATTCCAAACCCAGACGGATAGGACCAGATAAAATAACAGCAGCTAAGACAGTATTTGACAATATGCTCGACTTGGGGCTATGTCGACCTTCAGATAGTCCATGGGCCAGCCCACTACATTTAGTAAGGAAGAAAGATGGCACTTGGAGACCTTGTGGGGACTACAGACAATTGAATGATGTAACTATACCTGATAGGTATCGCCTACCTAATATTCGAGATTGTACTATTTTTTTTAGAAAACAAAACCATCTTTTCTACCCTGGACTTGGCCACGCTTACTAACAAATTCCAGTTGCGCCAGAAGACGTTTGCAAAAATGCCATTACAACACCATTCGGTTCATTTGAATTTCCCTTCATGCCGTACGGATTACGTAACGCTGCACAAATCTTTCAAAGATTTATTAACGATGTCCTCCGCTGGCTGAACTACCAATTTACGTATTTGGACGACGTCCTAGTCGCCTCATCGTCCATGGAAGAACATATAAACGATCTCCGTAGCGTATTCCAGCGACTTACCGAACACAGTTTAAAGTTGAACATTTCCAAATGTGTTTTCGCTCAGAAGGAAGTACACTTTTTGGGCCATCGAATAACAAAAGACGGTTGCGGGCCTCGTTTAGACAAAATTAAGGCTATATATGATTTTCCTAAGCCAAGGACAGCAAAACAACTCCGTACCTTCCTAGGAATGGTGAACTTTTATCGACGGTTTTTGCCTCAGGCAGCGCAAACACAGTCTCCTCTACACCTACCTCATGACACAACCGACAACCAGTCTAAAGAATGGACCCAACTGAAGACAGATGCCTTTGAACGCACGAAAAGCGACCTTTGTCGAGCAACTCTTCTCGCACACCCTAGGCAAGGTACACCGCTCACGGTTACAACAGACGCTTTGGATACGGCTATTGGAGGAGCAGTCCACCAGATCCACCATTCGACGTTAGAACCATTGGGTTTCTTCTCAAAGAAGCTTACAGCCACGCAGCAGAGGTACTCTACTTATGACAGAGAGTTACTGGCCCTGTATGAAACCATAAAACATTTCAGATATCTATTGGAAGGCCGCCCCTTTATCTGTTATACCGATCACCGCCCGCTTACTTACGCGTTTCTGCAAAAGACTGAGAAGGCTGCTCCAAGACAATCCAGACAACTCTCGTAAATTTCTCAGTTCACCACGTCTGTCAAATATGTCAAAGGCGTAGAGAACATAGTAGCCGACTGCTTGTCACGGATTGAAGCACTAGCGAACAAAAGTTTGCTGAATGAAACTGACATCGCTAAGGCTCAAATGGAAGACCAGGAACTACCAAGGCTCCACGACGCATCGACCAACTTAGTCCTAGCACCAACCACACTGCCAGGCAACTTGTCACTCTACTGCGATACGTCCCATGGATACTTACGATCTTACATCCCCAAATCCTCAAGATCGGCAGTTTGCGCTAAACTTCATAATCTTTCATACCCTGGCCGTAGAGCTACTCTTGATCAACTCCGAAAAAGATTTGTCTGGCCACATATGTCTAAATTTGTCGCGGGCTTTGTAAAGAACTGTGCCACATGCCAACAAACAAAGATACAGCGGAATGAGAAATCTTCTCTTCAGCACTTTACACCGCCAGACGAACGATTTGCCTTTATTCATATCGATATCGTTGGCCCCCATCTGTTGTCGAACGGCATGAAATACCTCTTGACATACATCGACCGTTTCACTAAGTGGCCAGAAGCCATTCCAATTGCGGATCAATCTGCACTAACGGTCGCAAAAGCGTTCTGGGCCCCCTGGATTAGCCGTTTTGGGGCGATTATTCAAGTTGTAATTGACCAGGGTCGGAATTTCGAATCCGAACTTTTCCGTTCCTTAGCAGCTATCTCAGGAATCAAACTGGTTCATACAACGGTATATCACCCGCACTCCAACGGACTTATAGAGAGATGGCGTAGAACACTCAAGACACCACTCACCTGTAAGCGTTTAGAGATGCAAGACAGTTGGACGGAACTTCTTCCCGTCGTATTCCTCGGCCTTCGGACAGCCATCAAAAGTGATCATATTGCCTCTCCGGCCGAGCTTGTTTATGGATCTTGGCTGCGACTACCAGGCGACATCCATAGCCAACTGGCACCGGACAAGGTGGAACCTCCTGACATCTACGCTCAACAGTTAGGACGGAGGATGAGATCACTACGGCTTTCTGCCCCGACCTGGCACACCCAACCAACAGTGTTCGCTCATCCAGACCTCAACGGTTGCAGCCACATATTCTTATGAGATGATCAGGTTAGACCCCCACTAACTCCTCTATATATAGGCCCTCATCTAGTCATCTCCAGGGACGCCAAAACTTTTATCATCAGCAAAAACGGCCGGAACATAGTCGTTTCAAGAGACCGAGTGAAACCTGCCCATATACTCTCGGAAAAGCCTAACAGCCCTTCGTTATCTTCAAGCATTATGAGAACAACGGCAACGGAAAACAATTCAAAAAATCCAATAAGTCAAAAGAAGCGCGTCCCCTTCTACCTTCCTCCGGTTCGCACCAGAAGCGGATGTACCGCAAGTGCACCAGAACGATAGCGTTGACACTGGGGGGAGAGTGTGTGGTGAGGTTAAAAACATTACAAAGTACAACACATGTAAAAAAAAACCTTCCTTGCCCCACTGCTTATCACATTGGCGGGAAGACAAGATAACAATATACAACAGTCGCCTGCCACTTTTAATAAAAAAAAATCGATGGTAATGACAGATAATATATGGTATTGTTGTTATATAAGATATAAAAAAAATCTATATGATATGAAACATTGAGTCGTCCTTCACTTGAGACGAAAACAAGAAAAACAAAAGTAGTGGAAAAAGAGAGAACAATATATATATATATATATATATATATATATATATATATATATATAGCTAAATAAAAGGATCGCGGGACTGAGTTTTTAAAAAGAAGCTTTATAGAGGGACATACATTGATACAAGATAAAACACAATTTATAGCCTATTACAATACTTCGATCATAGTATGACCGCACGCAGCAACGGTCACATGCAAAATGTCAAATGAGGCTAGGAGGAGGTGGTTTTTTATAGGGTTATTGAGGTGAGGGGATATCATACATTTGTTTATTATCCCTAATACCATTGGGTTTCCATAACTTCTCTCCCCCCCCCCCCCCCCCCCCCCCCCCCGAGTTCCAAGGTCTCCGATGGAACAAATATCATTGTGAAAATAGCTTAGATTCTATACAATAAAATAAAAGGTTTGAACCTTGTACATTTCTTAATAACTTTTACACTAAGTCATAACATTCTATGAACAAAATGGATTGGACCTAATTCTCTAAGTTTATACAAGCATAAAAAGGATTAGACCTTGTTTACTAAATTAGAATTTGTACATTTGAAAACAAAAAGATTAAACTCTGTACTGAAATAACATTATCAATTTCCTATAAACAAAAGGATTAGACTTTGAATTTCCTGTTTACTAAGTCAGGATTTATACCTTTGAAAAATAAAAAGATTAAACCTTGTGCGTCTAACACTAAAACAGGATTTATATGAATGTCAATATCCCATAAAGAAAAGGATTAGACCTTGACCATTTCTTAATATAAACAATAAGCTTAGACTATTTACAAAAATAAAATGTTTATACATTACAGAATTCCTTACTTGCTAAAGTACAAAAGATAAAATGATATTTCTTAATACTAAACAATACATTAGTTAAACAAAAGGAAAAATAAAATAAGAGTCTTTGAATTAGTTTCTTCTATTACAAATAATACTTCTAAATTCAAAGTTACACAATTAAATCAAAATAATAATTCAAACACTCTTCTAATTACAATTAATAATAATTTCAAAATAAAATACATACTCTTTCCAATGATCAATCAAAATAATATTTCAAGACAAAATAATAGTATCCTAATATTTATGATAGTAACTACAAGATAATAATTACAAAATAAATCAAACAGAATATTACTGTGAAATAAAATAATAATTTGAATGATCTTTTACATTATTAACATTGAATATAATATTTTACAACAAAATACAAAAGTCCGACTCTATTAAAATAACTACAGCATTGTCAATTTAATACAGATAATTCTTTCAATATAACATAAACATCTTTCCCTAATACCATTATATTTATTACGTTTTATTAAAATAAAAGATTTTTAAAACATTTTAATATTGTTTAAATAAAATTAAATATTTTTAATCAGAACCATTATCTGAGTCATAGTTATCCGAAATATTTTCGCGAATGGATTCCTTATTGTCGTCCGAAATATATTGTTTTTTCCTTTTTTTCCTAGTGGGCCTTTTAATATTGTCAATATGAGTTTTAATTGGTCTTTTATCTTTTACTAGCACATTTACTTTTTTAAATTTGTCCCTACTTTTTATTTTTGCTTGGGTATTTTTCAAATGTTCTATATCTCCTAATTGTTTCTGAATATCATAAATAAAATATAAAGGGTCTTCTCTATTTTTATTTAATTTTTCAGTCCTTGTTTCTTTTTCGTCATTTATTTTAGATCTAATTAGTTTATGTAATAGTTGTTGGTCCTTATGATATTTTAATACGTATTGTTCTGTCAGGTCGATGTTTTCGTCTGATTCTAATCTGGAGGTTCCGAAAGTAATTTCATTGGGCGTTAATTTTAATTTATTGTTTAAGGTGTTATTGTACGCTATTATTGCTAATCTCAATTTTTGCTGCATCGAACATTTACCTTTTTCTTTCCCTATTATTCTTAATAATTCGTTTAAGGTAGAATGGACTCTGGTCAATAATCCCAAAGAGTTTGAGAGGCTAGCTGAAGTATAATGTAAAATAATATTATTTTCTTCACAAAACTGTTTTACCAAATTATTTTTCATTTCCGTCCCTTGATCTAATGATATTTGTAGAGGTGTGGGAAAGTACGTCATGTAGTTGGTTAGTGCATTACAGATATTAATTGCGTTTTTCGATTGTAACGTTTGGGCAAATAAATGTT
The DNA here is from genome assembly GCA_003667255.2 of Euschistus heros. Taxonomy (NCBI): domain Eukaryota; kingdom Metazoa; phylum Arthropoda; class Insecta; order Hemiptera; family Pentatomidae; genus Euschistus; species Euschistus heros. The sequence continues at coordinate 2,521,084 of RCWM02000025.1, read as the reverse complement.
TTGAAAATGTGTGAAAATTATTGCGTTGCTAAAATTAAAAATGTCAATCATTAATTCCTGAAACGGTCTTTCTGGTGTAGGTGTAATTTGAAATTTGGTCTCTAAAGGTTTACGGTCATATTTTGTAACTTTACAAGTTTCGCATTTATTAATATACTCTGCTATTTTATTTTGCATACCTGGAAAATAATATTCTTTTTTTAAGTTTTTCGAACGTTTCATTTATACCCCTATGCTTAGTTTTGCCTAAATGGTAGTTATCTATTATTTCTATTTGTTCATTTGGATTTTCGACGTCATTTACCATTTGTTTGTATTTTTTTAATTTAACCGATGGATATTGCGTTTCTATTATTTATTGTATTGTTTTAAAATAATCTTCAAACAAATTTTCGGTTATTTCATTAGGTGATTTACAAATTATCCCGTAAGTTTTATTAGGTTCGAGTATTTGTTCTAATAATGAGGCGATATCTGATTTTGCATAAATGTTTAATTCGTATCGACGTTTCCCGAATGGTTTAGTAAAATTTATTTTTGTATTTCCCCTTTTTATAACTATTTGATTTTTTTCTATATTTATGCATTTTTCCGGTTCACAAATTCTTACTTGTTCATTACTAGATTCCTGGGAATGGATTGTCTCTAAATCTTCTTCCGGCGGTACTTCTAAGTCCTCTATTATCGCGTCGTATTCGGAATTGTTTTCGTCCGCTATTTCCTGTTTTAATAATTGTTCGACATCCATTTCCTCCACATCGCTATTATGATTCAATTCGTCGCTTCCCCTGGAAAGTGCATCGGCCACGTAATTTGTTTTTCCCTGAATATGTTTAACGTCGAATTCAAATTCCTGTAATTTCCATATCCACTTCATTGTACGTGTGTTACCATTTTTCATTGAGAAAATCCACGTTAAAGGTTTATGATCCTTGCATAAAAGAAATTTTGTACCGTATAAATAAGACTTAAAGTGCTGGGTTGCCCATACTACCGCTAGTAATTCTTTTTCTATTGAACTATAATTTAATTCTGCATTTTGTAATACTCGGGACGCGAATGCTACTGGGTTTTCTATTTCATTTTCATCTTTTTGTGAGAGCACGGCTCCGATGGCTTTATTACTGGCATCTGTAGTTAGTATAAATGGCCGTTCCCAATCTGGGTAATTTAAAATTGGTGTGTTTTTCATCATTTCCGTTAGGGTTTGACATGCTTCCTTAATTTCCTTTGTGCCATATATTTTAGTTTTTAATGAATTTGAAGTCGGTTTGGTAATTTTAGCGTAATTTTTAATGAATTTTCGATAGTACCCCGTCATGCCAAGGAATTGTCTCGTCGTCTTTTCACTACGCGGAATAGGGAAATTTAAAATTGCTTCAATCTTTTTTACATCTGTTAATCCGTCTGGGGTTACGATGTAGCCTAAAAAGTTTAATTTGGTTTTAAAAAATTCGGTTTTATTTAATTGTATTGATAGGTTATGTTGTTTTAAGGTTTTAAATACTCTTTTTAAATCTTTTAAATGTTCTTCTTCATTTTTTGAATAAACTATTATATCGTCGATATAAATCATAGAGTTAGGAATATTCTGTATCACCATAGTCATAACTCTTTGAAAAGTTGGGGGTGCATTACACAGGCCAAAAGACATACGCAAAAACTCAAAATGCCCATTTTCAGTGAAGAACGCGGTTTTGGCTATTGATTGTTCGTCCACCTCTATTTGGTGAAATTCCGACGCGAGGTCTATTGTGGAAAATACTTTCGATCCCTTTAATCTATTTAATAAGTCCTCAATGTTCGGTAGGGGAAATTTGTCTTTTACGGTTGCTTGATTTAATTTCCTATAGTCTATGACCATCCTAATTTTTTTCTGCCCCGACGCGTCTGATTTTTTTGGTACGATCCAAAGTGGGGAATTATACGGCGATTTACTTGGTATTACTATTTTATTTTTTAATAATTTTTGCACTTCTTCATTTATCTGTTTTTTAAATTGCTCCGGATAGCGATAATTTCGGGTGTATATGGGGTTATCATTAGTAGTTATTATTTTGTGTTTAATTAATCCCGTCGATTTTTAATTCTCGTCGTCCCTTTTTAATACCTCGCCATATTGGCTAATAATTTCGATTAATTATTCCTTTATTTCCGGACTAATATGTTCGTAGCGAATTAAGTTTTTAATTTCGTTTTTAACATTAATAAAAAATAAGTCATTCTCTAATTTGAATTTTTTCTTTTTAAATTTTAATTCATTTTTTTCTAAATTTATATTAGTAAAATGTTAAACCTTTCGCTAAACGGTAATATTAAAAATTTGACTTTTTGATTAATTCCTATCAGGGGCATTAGGTCAATTATCACGCTTTGTGATCCTTCCGCCCTTCCTGCAGGGGTTCGTATCGCGAAGTCCTCTTTAGAAATTTCCGAGAAACGTGGAATGTGATCGGGGTGTATATAATTTTTTGTGGCACCCGTATCAATTAGCCATTTATTTCCCATACTGTCAATTAAATTTGGTAAGTCGTTATTTAAATTTAAGTCATGTATTTCTATTTGCTTATGTTCAACGGTCTGTTTAGAATTTAAATGATCATTTATATCTAGTCCGGAGGTCTGCTCGTGCTTGGGCCTAATTCTAAAAAATGATCCTGTCTTTTTTCCAGTGATTCTATGCGTTCTAATAATAATTTTATTTTTTCATCTTTCTCTTCCTCTATCGCGTGTACTCTATTAGAAACGGTTCTCATCGGAACTGTGTTTGAATCTACCTGGGGTTATTGATAATTTTGCCTGAAAATTCTGGAGGGTGGTTTATTAAAAAAATTATGTTGCGACTGGGGGTCCCACGGTTGATTATAAATCGGTGTTTAATACTCTATAGCTCGCTGTTGTGGCCGGAACTTATGCTGATTGTTATGGTTAAAGGAATTAAAGGTTGGACCTTGTTCATGCTGATACTGTTGCTGTCGGTAGTGTTGAGGATTATTATACGACGTATATTGCTCGCGGTGATACTGATGGGGTCGGTAATTTTGATAATCATGATGGTTGTTAAAATTCGGTCTGTACTCTTTATTTCTATAATTATTTTCAAAATTTTTCTTTTTATAATTATTTTGAGCTGGGTTATTTTTATACTGTTTTTTATCTCCGTAAAGTCTGTGTACGATGTGAGCCGCGCTGTTTCTTAATATTTCTTCTAAGTCTTGTAATGAATCAGATTTAATATGGTAAATAAAGTCAGTTAATGCCGGGTGTAGACTATGGACCGCGTGATGAGAGATTTGTTTGTCGTATCTGTACATTTCGTCCTGTTTGTCAATTATTTCGTTGTCTGAATAAATTCGTGCATATAAATCGCATCTTTTTTGGCCCAGTCGTTCTAAGAAATCGAGTGGGTTCTCATTATGGTAAGTCCGCGTATTTAAAATTTCTGAAATTAACTGTTCCCGAGTTCTGGTGCCCTGATATTTTTTCTTTAAAAATTTTATCATTTCTCTGACGGTACTAAATTCTTTGTCATATACGGCGACTTTAGCTTTTCCTGTTAATTTGTTTAAAATTGTTAAGACTAATTTAGCTTGATTTGTATTTTTATGCGTATTATCCTCGTTACAATATAAATTGTATAAAAATTCACTATTTCTGATAAAATCTACTAGTTGTATCGGATTTCCGTCATATTCCGGGATTAATGCTAAGTCGTGATTTTTAATTTCTAGAGCCATATTATTTTCTTTTTTAATTAACGTAGAACCAGTCATTTTTAAGTTGCTTAGTTTTCCTTCTAATTTATTCATAAAATTAAATCCGTATAAATAAAATATACCAAATTAATGTTCTAAATTATTCTACTTATTCTACTTATTACTAACTTATATTTAAATTACAAAATTACTTAAAAATAAAAATAAAATAAATTAATTATACTTTTTCTTGATACAACGATGTCTTCGACGTCTTCTGGATGTCTTCTCGAAGAAAGCGGTCTTCAGCTCCCTCCCGTCGATTCTTTAGCAAGAGGTTGTAGGTCCTTTTGGTCAAGGTATTGGAATACCAAAGCGCTCCCAAAGACTTGAAGATCTGCTGATGTACTAATACTTAGCTCCCAATCTTCTCATGCCAGTGGAAAGAGGTCTCGCTGTTCTGTACCTGAAATAAGATAGAACTACCGCGAAGTTACGTTAACGCTTCCAAAAGTCCCTCCGTTCGGACGCCAGCTAAATAAAAGGATCGCGGGACTGAGTTTTTAAAAAGAAGCTTTATTGAGTGACATACATTGATACAAGAAAAAACACAATTTATAGCCTATTACAATACTTCGATCATAGTATGACCGCACGCAGCAACGGTCACATGCAGAATGTCTAATGAGGCTAGGAGGAGGTGGTCTTTTATAGGGTTATTGAGAAGAGGGGATATCATACATTTGTTTATTATCCCTAATACCATTGGGTTTCCATAACAATATATATATATATATATATATATATATATATATATATATATATATATATATACAAAAATGATCAATAAAAATAAGCACATAAATAAAGGATCCAAATATAGTAAAAGAATAACTAAAATTCATTTCAGAAACACTATTCAAATATCTTCAGGTAAATTCTAGCCGCTGCATTCATATTCTTCGAGGTATTTCGGTTTACGTCTTTGAGGGCGAGTCTGAATTTGAGGGGTCTCACTGTTGCGCTCCGGTGAAGGCTGCTGCATCGCTTCATCTCTATCGGAAGGCAGGTCGGTTGGAGTCAAGTCCAGTTCCGGATCCATAGCATTGCCCATGTTTGTGGGTGTTCCAGAGGGAGTAGTAGGAGGTAGTACGACTGGTTGCTGGCGTGTGTCTAGGACCGGCGGCCCTTCAGGCAATCGCTGAGGCACAAGGAACGTAAAATGTTGATTCATGCTGCTATTTTTCCCTGTTCTAACTCCGTTTCCCTGGGTTTGGGTTAACTCCTGGGATTCAGGCACATTTGTTGAAACTAACTGATTAATATTTCGCTTCAAAGTTCGTCCAGAGTTGAGCTTGATTAAATAATGGCGGGTGCCGAAACATTGTACGACTGTCCCAAAACACTACGTTTCTCTATTGTTCTGGAAAAAACGAGCCTGAATTCTATCGCCCTTTTGTGATCATGAGGGTTTGTCGACTTCTGCTCTTTGGTCGAAAAGACAAGGTTGAGCTTAATCTACAGTTTCCTGTTCAAATATAACTCTGCAGGTGAAAATCCACATGAAAGGGGGTAGCTCAGTAACTGAAAAGTATTCTTTTCACCTTCTCATATACAGTTCCGGATTTGTTTGCTGTGGCTACGAACCTTCTTTTCAGTGTTTGGACACTTCGTTCTGCAAGTTCGTTGGTTGCTGGGTGTCCAGGAGCAATGAGGCGTTATGATATCCCTCGATCTTTACAGTATTGTTTGAAAGCATCACACGTGAAGATAGAAGCGTTGTCTGACACCATATGGTTAGGAAATCCATGGGTGGAGAATATATCGTCCAAGAAAGTTATGGTTTCCTGAGTTGTAGGAGCGTCTCGAACCACACAGATTTCAAGCCATTTGGACTTGGCGTCAGTGCAAGGAAAAAAGTAGAAGCCGTTCATTGGGCCAGCATAATCTATATGAAGGAGTTCCCAATTGTCATTTGGGTCATCCCACGGGTGTACAGTGACTTTAGGTGAATTGTTTCTTAATGGTGCACATTCCAAACATCTTCGGAAGAAATTTTTTATTTCCTTGTCTAACCCTTCCCAATACACCTACCTTCTTGCTAGTTGTTTCATCTTCGTAATTCCAATGTGGCATGGAGTTCTTCCAATATGGCAGCTCTAAGTAGCGTTGGGATAACAACTCGATCCAGCCTAAATAGTATCCCATGAGAAATAAAATAAGGGGAGTCTTGGCATGACAGTTGTAGAGTTCTGGGTCCACAGCAGTAGCTTCAGCGATGGTCTCGGCCTTTATTGATGAGCTAGATACATGAAAAACTGAGTCGAAGTGAATAAGGTTGACCTCTTCATTAATCAAAGTGTCCGCAGTCTTACTCGAATTTGGAAGA